>CANYLF016163169.1:0-12927 GCA_948193215.1 Bocquillonia castaneifolia
GAATATTAATATTTAAAAAACACAATATAATAATAATAATTAATTTTTAAATACAGAATATTTATTTTTAAAAAACACAATATAATAATATTTAAAAATTTATTATTATTATTATCCCATAAAAATTGTAAAAGCCCTAAACAATGAAACTAAATTATTAATTTAATTTAATTTAACAAAATTAATTCTAACTCAATAATTAATTAAACCTAAAAAATTAATTAACCCTAAAAAATCTAACTAAATTAACATTTACATTTTTTCCTCATAAAAAAATAAATAAACATTAACATTTAATTATTAATTAAAGGAAAATTGAAAAAAATTAAAAAATACATACCAGAATGACGGCCGGCGGTGATGATGGAGAAGAGGAGGCAGCTGACTGACGACGCCTTAAACTTAGGCTCCGACGGAACGACGGTGGTGTGGCTGGTGTTGAAGACCAACGTCGAGGGAGGAAGACGACTCTACTTCTTCTTCTTCTTCTAGCGGTGGCACTCCACTAACGTGGTGGTGGTAGAGGTGGCGTGGAGTTAGTGGCAGTGAGGGAGAGAAAACAGAGAGCAGAAAAATTAAGAGATAGCTGAGGAAGAAGCTGTTTCTGTTTTTTTAATAGTCGAAACTCTGTGGCGGACAATTCCGTCACAAAAAAAAAAGGCCATCGTAAATTTGAGATGAAATTTAGGGTTTTCCCGCCCTTCGTTTTTACGTCGGACTACTGACTTCCGTCGCAAATTTGCTACGGCAGTCCGTCACAGAATGTCAAATCTCCGTCGCAAATATAAGGCGCCAATCACTACTTTTGGAGCGAGCTTCCCTCCAAATTACTGCGTCCAACTTTGCGACGGATATACATTGTCCCGTCACATAATAGAATGTATTTATACTTTCGTCCTAATTTTGCATCCAACTGGTCGCAGTTTTCATATATCTGTGACGGATACTGTATTCGTAGCAGTTTTTCGTTGCAGATCGGCTGATTTTTTTATAGTGATACGAGGTTCACGAATTTGTCATTATAGGTGCAATTGCTATATTGTCTTCTTTTATGGTAAATTCAGAAGCATTTTCATGCTAATGGTGTTCGGGGTACCAACTGTTAAGGTAGTATTTTGGCAGTGAATTTAATAATATATTTGGTTTGATATTTTGTGTCTACACCAATTTGAAATTTTGTGTTGCTCTTTTGGATTTTGGAGAAGGATCGGTAATTAAGGAGGAGTTTGTAAATTTAGAGAAAATTCAAGTCAAGGTGGAGATTTGTTAGAATGCCTTGAATTTTTTTTAAGCCCACAAAGCCCATTTTATTATGCTTGTCATACCACATATTTTCGAAGGAAGCTTCCATTAGATGTGTACAATTCTGGCCAAACAAATTTTCTTTGGTAGAGAATAATTTGTGTCCACACACACACACACACATGCATATATATATATATATATATATATATATATATATATATATATATTGCACTATAAATAGTGTGTATCAACAGTTTTGTGCTATACAGAGAGAGTAAGGTGCTTCATTTGAGTCTTGGAGCTTTAGTTGAGAGCAAATTAAATTAATTTGTGGGTATTTGGGAGGTGTAATGTTTTTTCGGTGTTTAGTCTCTTTATTATGTGCAAAAATTATATATAATTAGTCCATTGGGTTTTTTTTGTACATTTAGGTTTTCAGGTTTTTGAGGGTTATTCTCCATAAATTTTGCACTCCTCATATTTGTTAGTGGATTTTATTTCTCTTTCGTCCACGAACATATATATGCTTATGCCAAACCACGTTAAATTTTTGTGTCTTTGTTATTTTCTCTATTTTGACACCTTCATTTTATATTTATTATCCCTAAAAAATATCGATCACCCTTCCACTGCACCAATTGTGCACGGGTAAATTTGTTAATTTTTCCCAACAGGGAAGAGTAATAATGTTAGTCCTAAGGCTAGTCTCAAGAGGGCGGGGGGATTGAGTCTATTTAAAAATTTGAAACTTTTTAAATTTGAAACTAATGATATTGAAGCTAAAAAATGGAAAGAACTTTTTATCAAACTAATTTTTAAGTTTTCATGAGTATACTATTAGACTGAAAAACATTTTAATGAAACTGGAAATCTTCGAAGAACATTACTAGATATTAGACCTTAAAAATAGAAGAACAAATTGAAAATGATAATAATAATCATAAAGAGAAAGATAAGACTCAGAGATTTATAGTGGTTCATCGTAAGACTACATCCACTACCTAAGATCGGCGATCTTAGGATTTCCAATCTTCACTATTCTCTTTTGTTGGATCAGAGAAAACCTTTCAATACAGCCTCAAGCTACTTACAGATTTTCAATAGCTTCTGCAACTACATAAGTATTAACAGGGACTTGCTAACCTTTGAAAGAAAATAAAACGTATTTAAAATCTCTCCATCAACTGATTACAAGCTCTATTGATATGATTGGGAGATAGTAATGAAATCATTCATGCTCAAATGCACTATGCTCGATAATAGTTCTAAATTCTGCTTGATTCTGCAAAATACTCTCTCTAACTCTTAATAATGCAGAATGATATGTATATATAGTGCTCTTAGAAAATATCTAGAATGCTTCTAGAAATGTTGCCCTATTTGGCAAAAATACTATAGTATCCTTATCTAGAATGAGACAGCTATGAACTATAAAACAAGATAATAATGCAGCAAAAATGGAAGAATCAAACTCTCCATGAAACAAGGAAATATGCTAATAGATTCTGTCCTTTTCCTAGTTTCCAGAATTAACAAATTGATTCTATATGCTGACTGTTTTGAACCTTCTGAGAATGCATAGAAAAATAGACACGTGGATGCACAATGCATTCTCTCAATCATATCTACATATAATTTAGAAAGAAATCAATAATTACATCAGCTTCAGAATATACATAGACTTGCCAACATAAGCTTCAGTCTGCCTTCTTGGCTCCATAAGTTTGAGACTTAGTCTGACTCTTTTCTTCTCTATTTTTCTCCCCTAACTTATAGACTCAAACACCAGTATCAAAAACACTGATACTATGTCATGGTTGATCAGCATTAAAAATTAAGGATTGCTATCCATTAGCCAATAATCTCCCCCATTTTTTATGATGACAAAACTTGACATAAGTATCCTACTTAAATCAAAACACATTTAGTATAGATGTATGAAATATGAAATGCATGAGTGAGTTTTGATAGAAGAAGTGTAAGAGTTGTATTTAGAGAAACATGCATGCATTCAACAAACTGCTCTCCCTGAGATTATGCCATAAATATTCACAAATAAAATTTGCATAATACTCAAAACACAAAAATATATGAATTGTAAAGATTTCAGTAAACTGCAACATAAGAAGAGCAGAAACAATAGCAAGTGATAATAAAAAAAATGCTACAGACAGGGTGAATCTGAAGATTTGGTCTAAATAAGAAACACATTCTAATAAGCAAATTGTATCAAACAGTCAAGGCAAAAATAAAAATATCAACATCATATATTCTCCCTTTTTGTCAGCATCAAGTAGGGTGATAGGGAATATATGGAGAGAGTACCTGCAATAACTGAAAATAGACAATGCCTAAAAAATAGAAAACCATAAACCAATTATAAAACTGTTCAAAGTATTGGAATAAATTCAAGTGAGACTAATGAGATGGTGATTCTGAAGTTTGGGTTCGAGAATCAGCAAGGTGGTCATTTAAACGGCTTGATTCCTCAGTGCTATCCTCTTCCTCTACTTCTTCTTCTTCATCTGATGATTCAGATTCCATCTTTTCCTGAGCTTCAGAAGTTACTGTCTGAGTGGTGTCCTTGTCAAGTTCAATAAGAACTTTGGTCTCATCAGTCTGTTGTTGACTCTCAGTCTTAATAACTTTAGTTTCAGCAATTACTATTTCAGCAATCTTGGTAGCAACCACTTTAGTCTCAACAGCTTTAGTCTCTACGACTCCAGTCTTCATTGCTTCAATCTCTGCAACTTCAGGTTTTACAGCTTCAGTCTCTTTAGTTTCAACAACCTTAGTTTCTGCAGTTTTGATTTCCTCATTTATAACTTCAATAGTCTCAGCTATTATTTCTCCAATAGTCTTTTCCCCTTGAATATATTCAACTTATGGTTCTTTCCTAGTTTCAGCTTGATGACCACTTGATCCAGCATCAGTTTTAACTATTTTAGGCATTACTGAACTCATCTTTAGCTTCAGCCTCTCCATTTCTTGTTGACCAAAAATGAGAAGGTGATTCACTACACCTTTGAAATTTTCAACAACAAAGTCTAGTTCTTCCTTCGTCCTAGTTTTTGTTCTTTCATATTCCCCTTGTAGAGCTTCGGTGCTGCTTTTGACAGTGACTTTGATCTGTGTGTCTCCTAATTCTTCTCTATTCAGAATTGTATTAATCTTCTTTCTTGAGTAGACAACACCATCAAGCAGGAAAGTGACTTTCCCATTCTTGTTTTTCTCAAGAGATCTCTCATCGGCACCTGCTACCTCTTCTTCAGTTTCACTTTCATCTGAAAACTCAATATAAATTTTCCCAAGGACTTTAGAACTCTGTTGTCTAAATTTGGATTTGTACGCAGATCTGTGCTTCTGTGTACTCCCATTCTCTATTTTCTTTTTCTTTCCTTCTCTTTTCTTTCTTGGATCCACTATTTTTCTTTCATTCTCTATTTCTTTTTCTCTCTATTTTTCTAACTCTATTTTTCTTTTCAGTTCTTCATTTTCTTTTCTTTTTCTCTCCTCTTCTTCTTTTCTTTTTCTCTCTTCTTCTCTCCTTTTTCTTTCCTCCTTTCTTTTCTTTTGTTTTTCCTCTGCACATCTTTTTTTTTTCTACTTCAATCTTTTCCTCTTTCAATTTATTAAAAATATTCATTTTAACAGCTGATCCATCAGCAGTTGCAAAGCTTCTGCTACTAACTGGGCTAAATCAATGACAATCTCCTCTTCATGAGTTTTACTTCCTTCCTGATCAGACTGATCATCTTTCTCAACATCATTTTCAACCTTAACAGGTTCATCATTACTAGAAGCCATTAATACATCATTATATTCTCCAGAATATATGTTATTTTTCTTTCTTGCTTTAACTAATCCAGCCACAAAATTTTTATCCACCCAGCTATCTTTAGGAACTTCTTTTGAAAAACTCCCTATCAGACTCACTCCTAAGTATTCAAACAGAGTAGTCAACTTCATTCCATAAGGGAGACCTCTATTACTCCTAGCAGACCCAAGCCCCACAGAATAATAATACATAATATAGCACAGATTAATCTTTTTCTTTTTTCAGCACATGCCATAAAATGCATACATCAGTAGAATTAACATTATAAAGGCTTCCTAGCCTGAGTGCTATGTAATGAGTTAAAAACCTATAAATAATCCTTTTTGGAAAATCAAAGGTTGCAGCACTTGCAGTATCTCTAGCTTCAAGTTCCTCATTGAGAGTTATATCCTTCTTTGCCTTCAGCTCATCATATTCAGACTCAGCACCCATGGGTAAACCAATTTTGATTCAT
Source organism: Bocquillonia castaneifolia (assembly GCA_948193215.1). Classification (NCBI taxonomy): domain Eukaryota; kingdom Viridiplantae; phylum Streptophyta; class Magnoliopsida; order Malpighiales; family Euphorbiaceae; genus Bocquillonia; species Bocquillonia castaneifolia. The sequence continues at coordinate 5,538 of CANYLF016163169.1, forward strand.
TCATTTGGAATTTCATAAGCTTTAGCAACCATGTCTAGTAATATCAGATGCTTTTTTCCCTTAACAATGACCGAAAAGATATAAGCCTCCTTGTCTTTAATGTCCATTTCGCATAAAACTGTTTGACTGAAAAATCATAGACTGGTTTTTGAATCTGTAAGAACCCAGTCCAGACTTGAAAATCAAACAAATCCTTTGGCCCAAACTTATCTTTTTCAAAGAACTTCCAGTCGATACATCTAAGAGGTATTAATTTTGGTTCTTTTTCTTTCTTGGACTTTTTTGAAGTTTGAGCTCTGGTTTTGGCCGACGTAGCAGTCTCTACTTCTTCAATCTTCTTTCTTTTGACCATCTTTGAAATAGCACCGAGTTTTTGAGAGGTTTAATTCAGAGATTATGTTTTTTTAAAAAGAAGGGTTTCAACTTTAATTGAGTGTTAATGAGAAAAGGGTTTATGAGAGAGGCGTGTATTTTAAGAGATTTAGGAAGATTAAGCGAGGGTAACGTTAAGAAATTAAATTCTATACCGTTACTTTAGCTCAGTTTTTATTTTCTCTCTAATCAATCTCAATAGAACAAATTCAAATACCTGTCAGTGCTTATCTTTGCCACATGGTTTACTCCTTTTGAGTTTCTATTTCCAGTTTTCAAACAAATACCACACTAAAAAAAAATAGTTAAACAACAAAATCATGACTTTTAAAGAGATAAGATCACAGAGAGATTGAGTCCTTATTAACACCAATAAACAACATGAAATATATTTTTGAATTTTGAATATTTCAATTTTTAATTTTTGAATATTTGAAGCCATAAAATAAAGGAAGCATAATATAAAATCACATGCATGAGAAAAATGCAATATGTATAGATATGACAAAAAAAATGCAAATTTGAGTTTCAAGAAGTGTGAAGCTATTGGTCCAGCTTTAAGATTCCAAGCTCTCTTCTGATTCTACAAAAGGTTTCCTCATTGAGGGGTTTAATGAAGATATCAGCCAATTGCTTTTCAGTGGGTACTAAGACCATTTTGATATCATTGTTTTGAATGTGATCTTTGATGAAATGATGCCTTATTTCAATATGCTTTTGTGCATGAATGCAAAACAGGATTTTTGCTCAAGCTAATAGCACTTATATTATCACATAAGATAGGAATATTTGAGTAGGTCATACCAAAGTCTTCCAATTCCTGCCTTATCCAAAGAATTTGAGCCACACAGCTTCTAGCAGCTATATACTCAGCTTCAATTGTGGATAGACTGACTGAAGTTTGCTTCTCATTGTTCCATGAAACTAAAACTTGACCTAGAAACTGACAGCTTCCTGATGTACTTTTTCTATCCACATGATTCCCTACAAAATCAGCATCATTATATCCTACTAGATTAAGAGTAGTAACTTTAGGATACCAAAGACCCAAGTTTTGAGTAACTACAAGATATATAATTATCCTTTTAACAGTAACAAGATGTGATTCTTTGGGATTAGCTTGAAAACGAGCACAAAGACATACACTAAAATGAATATAAGGCCTACTTGATGTGAGATAAAGTAATGAACCTATCATACCTCTGTACAGCTTGCATTCAACTGATTTACCTTTCTCGTCTTTCTCCATTTTGATTATGGTGCTCATAGGTGTCTTGCTTTCTTTAGCTTCAGTCATTTTGAATCTCTTTATCAGCTCTTTCAAATACTTTGATTGATTGATGAAAATTCCATCTTCAAGCTACTTGATCTGAAGTCCAAGGAAAAAACTGATTTCCCCCATCATGCTCATCTTAAACTCATTCTTTATATGGTTCTGAATTCTTTACAAAGCTTTTGTTGAGTTGATCCAAACACGATATCATCCATAAAGACTTGAGCCACTAGAATCTCATCTTTGAAACTTTTAGTAAACAGCGTTCTATCTACTTTTCCTCTCACAAATCCATTATCAAGCAAAAATTTACCCAATCTCTTATACCAAGCTCTAGGGGTTTGTTTGAGGCCATAGAGTGCTTTAGTTAGCTTGAACACATGATCTGGATAAGTGAGGTCTTCAAATCTAGGAGGTTGCTCAACATAAACCTCTTCCTTAAGAAATCCATTCAAGAATGCACTCTTAACATCCATTTGATACAAAAGAAAGTTTTTGTTACAAGCAAAGGCACATAGTATTATGATAGCTTCAAGACGTGCTACTGGTGCAAACGTTTCTTTAAAATCAATTCCTTCTTCCTGGTTGTATCCCTTAGCCACAAGACGAGCTTTATTTTGTATTACATTTCCTTGTTCATCAAGTTTGTTTTTGAACACCCATTTTGTTCCAATTATTGGCTGATTCTTGATCCTTGGTACTAAATGCCACACTTTGTTTCTTTCAAACTGATTCAATTCTTCTTACATGGAAACTATCCAATTCTCATCTTACCAAGCTTCATTTATTATCTTTGGTTCAATTTGAGACACATAAGCTACATTTTCCATCATTCTTTTAAGCTCCTGTCTAGTTCTGACTTTACTTGATGGACTTGTCAAAAGGTTTTCTAGTGAGTAATATATGTGATATCTCCACTCTCTGGGTAGCTCATTTATTTCACCTTGTTGTTTGTTCTACTGAGCTTTAGCTTCAGGAGTCTCCTCTTGATCAGCTTCTTGTTCCACATCTTGTTGAGTCTGAGCATTCTCTGGTTTAACCTATTCATCACTCTTTTCTGCAAGAAATTTTCCAACATCTCCACTAGATATATTTTGGTAAGCCTCTTTAAAAATCACATGAATTGTCTTTTCAACAAGCAGGGAATGCTTATTAAAAACTCTATAAGCTTTACTATGTTCAGAATAACCAAGAAAAATGCCTTCATCACTTTTGGGATCAAATTTACCAAGCTGAGTCTTATCATTGTTATGAATAAAACACCTACACCCAAAGACTTTGAAATAACTTAAAGTGGGTTTCCTGCCTTTCCATAATTCATATTGAGTCTTCTTCAGTTTGGATCTTACTAATGCACGATTCTGAATGTAACAAGCTGTGTTAATAGCTTTAGCCCAAAAATATTTTGGAAGATTAGCTTCATTCAGCATGGTTCTTGCCATTTCTTGGAGTGATATGTTTTTCCTTTCTACAACTACATTTTACTATGGAGTTCTTGGAGCTGGAAAATTGTGACTTATCCCAAATTGATTGTAGAAATTCTCAAAAGATTTGTTATCAAATTCTCTTCCATGATCACTCTAAAGAGCTATTATGTTATACCCCTGCATGTTTTGAATCTTTTTGCACAGACTAACAAACTTGTCAAAAGCTTCATCCTTGTTTCTCAGAAACAAGGTCTATGTGAATCTGAAATAATCATCAATGATCACAAATGCATATGTTTTGCCGCCTAAGCTACATGGAGTAACAGGTCCAAACAAATTAAAGTGAATCAATTCTAAAGATCTAGTAGCAAAAACTGTTCCTTTTGATTTGAAAGACACTTTGGTTTATTTTCCAAGCTGACAAGCATCACAAATAGTATCTTTTTCATACCTTAGCTTGGGAAGACCTTTCACAAGATCATGCTTAGATAACTTTGAGATGATATGCATAGATGCATGACCTAATCTTTTATGCCACAACCAATTTTCATTGACTATAGAGGCTAAATAGAAATTACTTACTTGAGCTTCATCAAAGTCAATTACATATATATTTTCCTGTCTCTTAGCCACCAACACAGTTTGATCATCTTGAATTCTTTAAATCTTATAGTGATTAAGTTTAAAGATCACTCTGAAGTTTTTGTCACATAGTTAACTCACACTCAGAAGATTGAACTTGAGGTCCTGTACTAATGACACATCATTAATTGTTGGACTTGATCCAATTGATCCTGAACCAATAATTCTTCATGTACTGCTATCTCCGAACTAATTGATCCTTCATTCTTCATTTCCAATCTAGTGAACAAGGATTTATCCCCAGTCATGTGCCTAGAACAAGTGCTGTCCACATACCATTCATTCAGCTTCTGCTTGCTCTTTAGGCATACCTGTAAGAAATCAGTTAGTTTTACATACCCAAGCTAAGTTGGGTCCTGACTAGTTAGCTTCATCATTTTGTGTGAATATTTTTGGTCTCCACTCAAGTGTGTATCCTTGTCTATTCCTTTTATAAACACAAAACTTCATAACATGTCCAATATGATTGTAAAAGAAACATCTTGCATTTTTCTTATATGAATGATATGCATGTCTCAGAAAAATTTTCTTAAATGATTAGTTTTAGAAACCTTTTGTTTAGCTTGAAAAACTTTTGAGCCAGATTCTTTACTAGTATTAGCATATCCTAATCCAGTATTGAATCCATTGTATCCTAAACCTGTATTATCTTTGGGAATACGTTGATTACCCAACAATACGTCAAGATTTTGTCTACCATTAGTAAATTTTTCAAGATCTTTTGTAAGGGAATCAACTTTCTTTTGCAAAACTTCATTTTCTTGAAAAGTTACCATGTAAACATTCTGATTCAATTCAACTTGTTGTTTAGCTATATCAAGATCATTTACAGCTTTCAAAAGTTTCTTTTCAATCTTATCATACATCTCAATAGCTATTCTTTCCTTTTTAGCAAGTTCCTCATAGGTGCTAGTAGAAACACAACAAACATAAACTTGTTTTCCAATTTCAAGCTGTCTAAACTTCCATTTTAGAGCAACATATTTTTTAGCCATTCTTTCATATTCAAGATAAAGTTCTAGCATGGCATTTTGCAAGTCTTCTAGAGTTTTAAGTTCAAGAAAATTTACCTCAGCTTCAGATGTTTCTGGTTCAGATGTCTGATTCTTTTTCTCATCAGCTTTAAACTTATGAGCTTCAACTTCTTTTGCCATCAAATAGAGATTTGCTACTTCTTCAGGTTCAATGCTGCCTTCAGAATCTGAGCTTTCACTGCCACTCCATGTGGCTGCCGGTGCCTTCTTCGATTTCTCCCTTTTCCCTTTCTTCTTCAACCTTGGACAACTAGTCTTGACATGTTCCGGTTTGTTGCACTCATAAAAAATAATTTCATTGCTATCTTTCTTTTAGTCAAGTTTGGATCCCATAAATTTCTTCACATTTTTCCTGTATTGCTTTCCTCCTTTCTTGAACATTCTCTTAAATTTTCTAGTGATAAGAGCAACATCTTCTTCTTCAATGCTTTAGTCTGAATCCTCTACAGTTTCAGATTTTAGAGCTACATCTCCTTTCCTCCTTTTAGCTTCTGAAGTTATTCCCTTTTCTGTCTTTCATCATAAGCTCATATGCTATTAGAGAACCAACAAGCTCATCATAGGATAATGTGTTAAGATCTTTAGCTTCAGTAATCATCGTTACCTTGGTTTCCCATTCTGTTGGCAAAAGATCTTAGCAGCTTCTTGACCTATTCACTTTCTAGAACATCTCTTCCATAATTTTCAAAGTATTAACAATCTCATAAAATCGGTTGTTCAATTTCTAAATGGTTTCCTCTAGTTTCATAGTGAAAAGTTCATAGTCCTTTAACAACATGTTGATTTTTGATTCCTTGACTTGACTTGATATGTGAGAGACGATTGTACTCATATATTTCAAGAGCACAATGAATGAAGTTCAGCGCTTTAGCATTAAGTGATATTTCTCTCCAATGAGCATCAGTGTACTCATCTTTGTAGCATCTCTTACTGCACCATCTGTAGCTGTAATCTGAGTTTGAGATCCATTTTGAATGATCTTCTAGCAATTTACATCAGCTGCCTGGATGAAATTAATCATCCTATTTTTCCAGTACTCAAAATTAGCTCCATTTAGAAGTGGAGGTCTAACAGTTGATCTTACTTCAATAGCACCACCAAGATTATAGAACACATTCTGATTGTTACCACCTAGTCCACTACTACTAGCCATAGATCCTCTTTAGAAAAAGAAATTACAAGCTTCTTAGAAGAGCCTGCTCTGATACCAATTGTTGGTCCCAAGGCTAGTCTAAAAAGGGGGGGGGGTGATGAATTAAGTCTATTTAAAAATTTGAAACTAATGATATTGAAGCTAAAAATGGAAAGAACATTTTATCAAACTAATTTTTAAGTTTTCATGAGTATACTATTAGACTGAAAAACATTTTAATGAAACTAAAAATCTTTGAAGAACATTACTAGATATTAGACCTTAAAAATAGAAGAACATATTGAAAATGATAATAATAATCATAAAAGAGAAAGATAATACACAGAGATTTATAGTGGTTCATCATAAGACTACATCCACTACCCAAGATCAGCGATCTTAGGATTTCCAATCTTCACTATTCTCTTTTGTAGGATTAGAGAAAACCTTTCAATACAGCCTCAAGCAACTTACAGATTTTTAATGGCTTCTGCAACTATACAAGTATTAACAGTGACTTGCTAACCTTTGAAAGAAAATAAAAAATATTTAAAATCTCTCTATTAACTGATTACAAGCTCTATTGATATGATTGAGAAAGGGAAATGAAATGATTCATGCTCAAATGCACTATGCTCGATAATACTTCTATATTCTACTTGATTCTGCAAAATACTCTTTCTAACTCCTAATAATGCAGAATGATATGTCTATATAATGCTCTTAGAAAATATCTAGAATGCTTTTAGAAATGTTGCCCTATTTAGTAAAAATATTATAGTGTCCTTATCTAGAATAAGACAGCTATGAACTATAAAACAAGAGAATAATGCGGCAAAAATGGAAGAATAAAATTCTCCATGAAATAAGAATATGCTAACAGATTCTGTCCATTTCCTAGCTGCCAGAATTAACAGATTGATTCTATATGCTGACTATTTTGAACCTTCTGAGAATGCACAGAAAAATAGACACATGGATGCACAATGTATTCTCTTAATCATATCTATATATATTCTAGAAAGAAATCAATAATTACATCAGCTTCTGAATATACATAGACTTGCTAACATAAGCTTCAGTCTGCCTTCTTGGTTTCATAAACTTGAGACTCAGTCTGACTCTTTTCTTCTCTATTTTGGTCCCCCTAACTTATAGACTCAAACACCAGTATCAAAAACACTGATACTATGTCATGGTTGATCAACATAAAAAATTAAGGGTTGTTATCCATTAGCCAACAAATAAGATGATTACACAGATACATTTATGTTAATGTTGATGCTTAGGAGTTGGTGGAAGAAGAAGAAGACAAAGAGATAATAGATTTAAGATTAAAAAATAATTTAAATAAATTGTAAGATTATTAAAAAAATAAAATCTATACATGTTAATTTAGTTTTAATGATGAATGTGAAATTGATTTTTATTTATATAAATATATTTCATTTATATATATATATATATATATTAAACTCTTTATACATAATTTTTTTGTGATTTTTGTTAA
>CANYLF016175192.1:0-11461 GCA_948193215.1 Bocquillonia castaneifolia
AAATATGTTTGTTGTTGGTTTACAATTTATCTTATGGATGGAACATGTGTGTTTTACTTAGCTAAGTTAGAACTTAAATTAATTTATGTATGTCTAGTGATTGCTTGATTTTTATGTGAAAATTTGATTGGTAATCTAGTAATGTGAAGGTGAATATGTGTTAGTAGCTTAAGTGATGAGAAGTTAGAGTTAGAATACTACCTAAACACTTATCGTACTGTTTTAAATTTTTGAGACTGTTTTACTTCAATTTGTAATGCCATTTGAAGCTAGTTAATCAACAGTATTTTTCTCTAAATTTTTGACCATTTGATACCTTAATAAGTCCCCTAAAAACCCTATAAAATTCAGGTCAAAACTAATTCGTTTAGGTGGTGAAATAACGTAAGTTTTGAAACGTGAATTTTAATTCTGTTTTTGCATAGTTGCTTCCCCAATAGTAACTTTTTTGTATTTTACTTCTATAATTTTTTTAAATTAATTTTTAAGGCCTATCTAAGTATATTATTGAAGAATATAAAGTTAGATTGAAGAAAAAGTGCATAAATTGGCTAAAATAATTCCAAAACTTCAATTTTGTTCCTATCGTTATGAGTTTATGATAGTTGAAAAAATGGATGTTACAGTTTTTGGTATCAGAGCAGGGATTAGACACATTGGGACAAGTGGAAGATTTGATATATGTATGAATGTGAGATGTTTGCCTATATGATTATATATTGAAGGTGCAAATGTGGTATTAATGTGTTATGAGCTTTGGAATGATGAAATAATGCTAATTTATCCAATGGTGTGCAAAATTGTTTTCAATTATGTCAATATGAGTGGAAATGTGCCAAGTGAGTTTAAAAATTTGTATATGATTTATAATGTGCTTAATGTGTTGTGTGATTGTGATTATGTAAATGAATGTGGGAAATAGAGGGAATAAGGTCACGCTCATACAAACATTAAGCATAAAATGCATCAACATACATTATAGTGTATTTTGTGATAAATATAGGCATGGAGCATCCTGAACACTCCGTCGGCCTAGTAGATTCCAGTGAATCTGTGCATGGACAGGAACGAGAATAGGGACAAGGAAGGCCAGCACAACATGAAAGGGAAAATTTTGCCCAATAGATAGTAGAGGCCTTAAGAAGGCTAGCACAAGAGCCACATCCTCCACCACCTCCAACTCCACTAGTCACACCAGAGTTAGATAAAAACTTTGGGAAATTGAGAAGTCACGGGGGGAAAGAATTTGAAGGAACAACTGATCCAATAGTAGCAGAAGAATGGTTGAAGTCCACAGAAAACTTATTTGCACAATTTAATATTCAACCAACAACACAAATGAAGGTGAAATATGCAACCTCTTTGTTCATTAAGGATGCCAGAAATTGGTGGGAGACAGTCCCAGGCAGTCAAGCACATCCACTAACTATGATGTGGGAGGAATTTTTACGGGAGTTCAAAGCAATGTATATGCCATCAATTTATCAAGAGAATAAGAAACTTGAATTCCTAGAATTGAAGCAAAATAAGATGACTGTAGCTGAATATGATTTGCAATTTACAAGGTTATCTAGGTATGCACCAGAGGAAGTGGCAACTGATGAACTGAAGAGAAACAGATTTGAGAAAGGTTTGAGGTTGGAGATACGAGAGAGGCTGGCAATGCAACCACCTACCTTTATTGCTTTGCAGGAAGCTGCAACAAAAGCAGAAGACACAATCTTAGAAAGGAAAGCAGTGGAAACAAAGAAAAAGAAAACAACTGGCACATTTACTCCATCTTACTCTAGGGGTACCTTATTCACTCCTAGGGGAGGATCAGGGAGTCAGCGAGGAGGTTTTAGAGATAGGGGTAGTTATCAGTCTCGGGGGCCTAGTAGTATGACTTCAGGTAGAAGTGGAGGATTAGTGAATATGCGGAACACTTCTAGGTTTTTTGGTAGAGGATATGCACCTGTTTGTAGCACTTGTGGCAGGAATCATAGTGGTGAATGCTGGGGACCCAGGCCACTAACTAGACCTATAGAATATATTAATTATGGAAAGATAAGACATTTTGCTAGGGAATGTCCAATGGGTAGGGGCAAAGGCAACATTAGTTCATATCCTTCTGGGGGCCAAAGTAGTATGGCAGGTAATACAGCTTCCACAGTAGCCGGTAGGAGTCGAGGAAGGGGTTGTAAGGAAGGTGGAGCTACATCAACTTATATGCATACAGGGGATCATAGTCATTTACCATAGGTAAGAGTCTATGCAGTCACGCGACAAGAGGCTACTACTTCTCCAGAAATTATCACAAGTACTTTAAACATAAATGGGCATGATGCATAAGTACTTATTGATACTGGTTCAACATGTTCATTCATAGCATATGACTTTGCAATGAAAACTCATTCTGAGATAAAACCGTTAGGACACGACATTTGTGTGTCAATGCCTGTGGGGGGTTAATTATAGTTAATAATGCAATTAAGTCTTGTTCTATTCTAGTTGGTAATATTAATCTGCCAGTTGATTTGATGGTAATTAATTTGAGGGATTTTGATGTACTATTAGGTATGGTTTGGTTGTCACGGAATCATGCATTGGTTGTTTGTCTCATAAAGGAAGTAAAGATGGAAATTAGGGATGAGTTGAAAACTATATTAATTAGGGAAAGGAGTATTATACCTACTTGTTTGATATCTGCTACTACTGCATTTAACTTAATCAAATTTGAATGTGATGCATATTTAGCAAATGCGGTAGACACTGTTGTTGTCAGTCCAGCGGTATCAGAAGTGCTGGTTGTCAGAGAGTTTCTAGATGTGTTTCTTGAAGAATTGCCTGGATTACCACCTCAAAGGGAGGTTGACTTTGAAATTGAAACTATTCCAGGAATAGCACCAATCTCCATAGCACCATATAGAATGGCACCATCAAAACTTCAAGAATTGAAGAAGCAGTTGGAAGAATTGTTAGAAAAAGGGTTCTTCTGGCCTAGCACTTCACCCTAGGGAGCACCAGTCCTATTTGTGAAGAAAAAAGATGGAAGCATGTGATTGTGCATTGATTATAGAAGACTGAACCAAATCACTGTAAAGAACAAGTGTACATTGCCTAGAATCAATGATTTACTTGATCAACTTAGAGGAGCCTCAGTTTTCTCTTAAATTGATCTACGATCTGGTTACTAGCAGTTGCGAGTTGGTGAGAGTTTTATACCTAAAACAGCATTTAGAACACAGTATGGTTGTTATGAATTTGTTTTGATGCCATTTGGGTTAACTAATGCACTTGCTGCATTCATGTCATTAATGAATAATATTTTCCAACCATATTTGGATCATTTTGTAATTGTTTTCGTTGATGACATCTTGATTTACTCTCCTAGTCGGGAACAACATGAAAGTCATTTAAGAACTGCTTTGCAAGTTTTGAGGGAGAAACAACTTTATGCCAGATTTAGTAAGTGTGAATTCTGGATGAATGAGATTGCATTTTTAGGGCATCTAGTATTTGCACAGGGAGTTCAGCCTGATCCATCCAAGGTGGAAACAATCAGAGACTGGGAAGCACCAAAGAATGTGACAGAAGTATGTAGTTTTCTAGGATTGGCAGGGTATTATAGGAGGTTTGTGAAAGACTTTTCCATAATTGCAAAGCTATTGACAAATTTATTAAAGAAGCAAGTTAAATTCCAGTGGACAGATAGATGCCAGGCTAGTTTTGAAGAACTGAAGCACCAATTGACTCTGCACCTATACTGGCACTACCTAGACAGGGAGGGAAATATGTTGTTTAATTGATGCTTCTTTGAATGAATTAGGATGTGTTTTAATGCAAGATGAATGAGTAATAGCGTATGCATCCAGACAGCTCAGACCATATGAACTAAACTATCCTACCCATGACTTGGAGCTTGTAGCCATTATACATGCCTTGAAGATCTGGAGACACTATTTATATGGTAAGACTTTTCATATATACACCGACCATAAGAGCCTTAAATATATACCTACACAGAAGGAACTCAACCTCCGATAAAGGAGATGGATGGAGCTACTGAAGGATTATGACTATACCATTGATTACCATCCTGGGAAGGCAAATGTAGTTATTAATGCTCTAAGTAGGAAATTAGATGAATGAGTTGCAGGTATGAACACATATCATTTGAATTCAATAGTTTCTTTGCGAGCTATGGATGTTTCTATCTTTAAGGAAAATGGAGTCTTGTTAGCCACTATGAATACAAGATAGCAATTATTAAAAGACATTAAGCAAGCATAATTAACTGATTCATATTTGAATAAGCTCCAAAAGAAGAGACAAGAGGGGAAGATGAGCGAAATTTCAGAGCGGGATGATGGTATTTGAGTTATAAAGAATCTACTGTATATTCCTAACTTAACTGAACTGAAACAAATGATTTTCTGGGAGGCTCATGATTCACCTTATTCTATGCATCCAGGGAGTACCAAAACGTACCGTAACTTGAAGGAGCATTACTGGTGGCCCAAAATGAAAAAGGAAGTTATAGAGTATGTTGCTAGAAAACTGAGCACCAAGCACCCACAGGTAAACTACATTCTCTTTCTATGCCTGAGTGGAAATGAGAGCGAATAACTATGGATTTTGTGATTGGTTTACCCTGCACCTTTAGGAAGCATGATGCTGTATGGGTGATAGTTAATAGATTAACTAAATATGCACATTTTCTCCCTATTCAACAGACTGATTCTTTAGACAAGTTAGCACATTTATATGTTAGAGAAATTGTAAGATTGCATAGTGTGCCATATTCAATTGTACAGGGATCCTTGTTTTACTTCACATTTCTGGAAAAGCCTTCAAGTAGCGATGGATACTAAACTACACTTCAGCACGGCATTTCAGCCACAGAAGGATGGTCAGTCAAAGAGAACTATTCAGAATTTTAAAGACATGTTGAGGGCGTGTGCATTAGAATATGGTGGAAATTGGGACGAACAGGTACCATTAATGGAATTTGCTTACAATAACGGTTTTCATTCTAGTATTGGTACGTCTCCATATGAAGCCTTATATGAAAGAAAATGTAGAAGCCCTGTGTGTTGGGATGTAGAAGGTTTAAGACAACTAGAAGGCTTAGAGATTGTTCAAGAAACAGTTGACAAGATTAAAGTGGTAAAACAGTGTATCAAAGCAGCTCAAGATAGGTAGAAAAGTTATGCAGACAAGTATAAAGAGACAATGAATATGAAGTGGGGGATAAAGTGTTTTTGCGGGTTTCACCCTGGAGGGGTATACTGCGATTTGGTAAACAGGGTAAACTGAATCCTAGGTACATCGGTCCATATGAGATTCTGGAGCTAGTTGGTCCCTTAGCCTACAAGTTAGCTCTACCACCAGAATTAGCACAAATTCATAATGTTTTTCATGCTTCAATGCTTAGAAGCTATAGATCAGACCCGAGTCATATTATTCAACCTCTAGAAGTATAAATTTCAGAAAATTTGATCTATGTTAAAGAACCAGTGGAAATTCTGGATAGACAAGTCAGAAAATTGAGAAGCAAGGAAATTCCTATGGTGAAAGTGAAGTGGAGTCAACATTCATCCAAGGAAGCAACTTGGGAAGTAGAGGAGCATATGAGAGTCAAGTACCCGTACTTATTTGATATGACTAGGGGTGAGTAATAAAATTTCGGGGACGAAATTTTCTAAGTGGGGGAGAATTGTCACGACCATAAAAAATTTAGAAAATAATTAATATGCATTAACATATCATTAATCATGTCATTTGCATCATACTTATGTGTGATACGTTGCATAATATAATGTGGGAGAAGAATATCGTGTGTAGTAAAAATTTAAGGAAGATAGGTTAAAATAAGGACTTAATTGTAAGAAATGTTAAATGAGTTATTTGTAGTATAAGTTTGAAAGAAGGGTTATTGGTTGGTAGAAATTTTAATTAAGGGTGTGTGGGAGAATGGATATGTGGTAAAGTTATTAATAATAATAATAATAATAAATTGAAAGTGGAGACTTTTCACAATCCACCACCGTCAACTTACACTTATTTTCTAACTTTCTTCTTATCCTTTTATTTCTTTCTTTCTTCTCCCTTTCTTCTTCTTCCTTTCCTTCATTACATAATCTGCCAACTTACACCTCTTTATCAAAAATTTTATCAAAAATTTATCCTTAAAGCTTAAGATTGAAGAAGAAAAACATGTGAATAATAATTTGAAAGTTAGAAGCCTGATTAAGGTAAATTCTTTTATTTATAGTATTTTTAATTATTAGGGTTCATGTAGAAATTTAGGGAACATCTGATTTTAAGTTATAATCCTGTAATTAGGACTTGATTAAGTATTAATCATGTATTAATTTGTAGAAAAAATATTATTTTGGATTGATTACATGAATTTCTGTTTTTATACTCTGAAAAACAGCCTTAGTATTTTGATCATAACTTGAGTTACATAAGTCCAAATTGGATGAAATTAGTAGCTGTAGACACTGAATTTTTGGATGCAGGTTCGTGGAAGCGGCTCGGGAGCCCAGTGATGAATACCGTCTAGTTTGGACCACTCTGTTACTCATTTTCTCGTGGAAATGAGCTGAGGAAAATAAAAATTATTTCAAATATGCTAAATATTTTTAAAACATGATTTTGGCCTAATTTAAGGTTCGAAAAAATATTTAAATATTTGTCCGAACCTTAAATACGACCCACATAAACCAGAAAATCATTTTAAAGCCCAAGCCCATTAGGCCCAGGAGTGAACATCCGGCCGAATCATCAAACATCCGGCCGAATGTTTATTACTGTCAAACACAATGATTTATGAGAGCGTCTACAAAACCCGAGGGATAACATATAATAATTTCTCCATCCCCGCCATTATGGGAGAGATTCCTTCTGTCGAACTAAAGTTATTCTCTCTGTCGAGAGAATAACCCTAATTCACAGAAGTAGAAAATGAAAATTATTAACACTAAAAAGGGGGGGCTCATTCTTAAGATCTTGGGGAGACAAGAGGCTTTAAGAGAAAAACACAACAGAGAACAAAGGACGTTTTCATCAAAAGTTTACAACGATTTTCAAAATCATTTCTTTGGATCTTAATCATTCAACAGCTCATTTACTACCCGAAGCGGTAAACAATCTTATTTCTGAGGGCAACCAATCATCCACGGGCCATCCATACATCCAAAATAAGCATATTTTCTTATTTACCTTACGTACTTTATATTCCGTGATTTTTACATTTTTCTCATACTAATTTTGTTTGATATTCCGATTGTATATATGAGTTTTATGTGAAGCCAGTAGAGTTTTGGACATCTCATATCCAAGTTTGGAGCTCCATGATGACATTTTAAGATTTTACATCATCTTTGTTTTATGGAATTTTAGTTGTTGTTACAATTTTTTTTAACCATCTAAACTGGTTCATTAAGGGTCTGTATGAGTTATCAATAGTTTATATACTATGTGATGGTCCACCATCGTTTTGGGCCTTAGCAAGCCCAACACGCTCAACCTAGGGGCAGAATGGGAGGATGAGGCATGACAGGATTCCCCCCACCCTCACTGCTCTATAAGATGAATAGGACCCTCCAGAGCAGGTAATTGATCTATTGCATAACTCTACATACTTCACCTTAGCATTGGACTGACTTTGGCATCGGAGGGTTCACGGGGATCCCACCCCACCTCTGAGGCTCTCTTTTGACTGTACAGGGAGAAGACTTGCTGGTGAATCACAGCTAGCCCAGGAGGATCAGGAGACAATCCATTATTGGTGCGGTGAAAGTTAGGACCGAAAGCGATGAGTGCACATGGTGGAGGAACTTTGGCCGCCGGCGTTACCTCCACAGCAGGAATAACCCAAACAACCGTGGGACTGGGCAGCACCACTCTATGCAGACAGACACCAGAGTTGCAGGATCTGGCACCTCTAGCAACATAAGTCCACCAGTTACCCCAACCGGAACAGAGTCCACTTGGCCGACTAGCACAATGGCGGGAGTAGGAGGAAGTCAGGTCACTGGTGGTGGCCGATTGCCATTCTTTCAACATGGAACTTTTACTGGTTTCTCTAGTGTAGAGATCTCCCCAACCATCCCAGTTTTGAACTGGACGTTGTTCACACCACCCACGACCAGAGTCAGGCAACCTATTCACATAGAACCTTCTCCACCTGAAGCAATCCAAGCAACTACCCCTGTTGCTCCATATACAATGGATCTCCTCAGTACCCTTAGCCCCCCAATAGCAAACTCCTCGAGGAGTTAATGGCTTTAGTGTAGGCCAGAGCATCGCTAGTAATAACAGTCGACACACCGACCCAGCACGAAAATTCATTTCAGCCCCCCACACAAGGAGGAGACGGTCCACGGGTGACAGCTAAAGAGATGGTTGATCTCACTAGGGAAGGGCCCAAAGATGCAAATGGGGGACACCCAGATCAGGGGAAGAGCAAAGGAAAGGAAGATGAGGCGGATTCATCGACACCTCACCCATCTAAGAAGAGAGGCCCAGGACTTTCTGAGCAAGGTGGAGAAGGTGACCTGGACCGCAGGATAATGGACATGATCAAGAAATTCAAAAGGGGGGAGTGTGAGGAAGACTGCCTAGGGGACACCAGGAGTCTGTTAAGCTGGCACATACAGACAGAGGTCTTGCCAGACAAGCTGAAAATGCCAAAGATGGAGGCCTTTGATGGGTCAGGGAACCCTAAAGAGCACATAGCAAAATTCAAAACAGTCATGTCCTTACAACAGGGCGTGAACGATGCCACACTTTGTCGGGTGTTCCCAATAACTTTATCAGGGTTTGCCCAGCAATGGTTTCTGAAGATAGAGGGGGGGGGGGTCCATAACATGCTTTGATGACCTGGCATCAGCTTTCAGAGCTAGATATTTAACAAACATACCACCTACCAAGAAGTCAGGCGACTTGCATAAGTGCATCCAGAGAGGGGGAAACCCTGAGAAACTATGTTGAAAGATTCAATAGAGAGGCGATGCTGGTGGACAAACTCAATGTCGAGACAGCCGCTGAAGCCCTCAGGAAAGGAACAACTTTCCCAAAGCTCTAGGAGAAGCTGGCTACGCTCAAACCCACCTCTTTTCTGGAACTAATGTCGAAGGCACAGAAGTACGCCGACCTGGATGAGGTATTGAGAATGGACAGAAAAGACCTGGATAGAGGAAGAAGCGACAGGCCCGAAAGAAACGAGAGAAGGGAGACTAGAAGAGAAATCCCAAGGGAACACCACCCCTGACCCAGGGATAGAGGAAGCTTCACCCCACTCAATACGACAAGGGCGAACATCCTCATGTGGATCAAGGAAAACGAAAAGCAGTACCAGAGACCCAGGCAGCTCAATCCCAGCTCAGCCCCCATAAGAGACAGAAACAAGTATTGTAGGTTCCACGGTGATGTAGGCCATGAAACTGAGACTTGTCGCTACTTGAAGAGAGAAATTGAGAGGCTAATTTAGAATGGGAAGTTGAGAAGATTCGTTGGAGGAGGAGAAAAGAGGGGGCGAGATATGCATGAAGGAGAAGCTAGGGAAGGAAAGGGGAGAAAGCAAGCCAAGACTGAAGGGGAGAAAGACTTAATAGTAATTCATGTGATTGTAGGCGGAGAACCAAGCAACAGGTCGGTAAGAAAGAGACAGAGGAAGGAAATACTGAACATAGGCGAAGCTACTAGGCATTCGCAAGTCGTTACTTTCGGCATAGAAGATGGCAAGCACGTGACAGGACCCCACAATGAAGCCTTAGTGATTAATGTTGTATTTGGCAAGTTCTTGGTCAAGCGGATCCTGGTGGGTGAAGGGAGCGCTGTAAACATATTAACTCTAGAAGCTTTTAAGGTCATGAGGGGAGCAGTAACCGACCTCAAACAGGTGACAAAACCTCTGGTGGGTTTGGGGTGTACGCCAATACAGCCCGTGGGCACTATTGCGCTCAACATGGAAGTTGGGGATAAAACGGAAGGACCAACCAAGAAAATCACAGCACTGTTTAATGTGGTGGATATGAAGCTGGCATACAATGCCATTTTGGGAAGACCGTTCTTATATGATACAGGAGCAGTCACAAGTATCAGGTACTTAACTATGAAAATGGCGACCCCTGAAGGAGTCGCAACAGTCAGGGGAAACCAAGAAATGGCTAAACAATGTTACATGGTAGCAGAAGGAGGAGAGGCAGAAGCAATGTCCATAAAAGAAGTCCCCCGATGAGAGGAAGTTAGAGCCGGTGGGGGAGACTTACCCTCTAGTCCTAAAGAACAGCGACAAGACAGTGAAGGTGGGTAGAGACATGAAAGTGAATGTTGCAGAAAAGGTCAGAGAATTGCTGTTCGAGAATGCCTCAAGCTTCACAAGCACCCCAAAGGAGATAGTGGGGGTAGACCCGTCAATCATCACCCACAAACTAAATGTCGATCCGTAGGCAAAGCCAATAAGGCAAAAGAAAAGGCAGTTCGCTCCAGAAAGACAAAAGGTAATCAAGGAGGAGGTGGATAAGCTGGTGGAAGCAGGTTTTATAGAGGAAGTAAGACATTCCGAATGGTGAGCCAATGTTGTGTTGGTCAAGAAGGCTAATGGAAAATACAGGATGTGCATCGACTTCACTGACCTGAACAAAGCCTGCCCAAAGGATAACTACCCTCTACCATCCTGCCCAAAGGATAACTACCCTCTACTATCCATTGATCAGTTGGTTGATTATGAGATCCTAAGCATGGCAGACACTGCGAACAGGTATCACCAGGTGTTAATGGAAACAGAGGATAGATGCAAGACAACCTTCGTGACAGACAAGGGGACATACTGCTACAGAGTGATGCCTTTTGGATTGAAGAATGCAGGGGCTACATACCAAAGGTTAATTGACTATATGTTCAAAGAATTATTGGTGGGATGTGTTGAAGCTTATGTAGATGACCTAATAGTAAAGAGCAGGAAGGTGGAAGACCACCCAGATGACCTAAGGAAGGTATTTGTAGTACTAAACAACTTCAATATGAAGCTCAACCCTGACAAATGCACCTTTGGGGTCAAAGCGGGTAGATTCTTGGGTTTTGTGGTCTCGCAGAAGAGGATCGAGGCAAACCCTGAGAAGGTAAAGGCGATAATGGAACTGCAACTCCCTAGAAATAACAATGAGGTGCAGAAGCTCAATGGAAGGGTTACAGCCCTGGGAAGGTTCATCTCTTGTGCCGCAATGAAATCTCTCCCATTCTACAAGACCTTGAAGAAAGTAAAGAAGTTCGAATGGACTCAAGAGTGCCAAGAGCCTTTCGAGAAGTTAAAGGAATTCCTCACCTCCCCTCCATTGCTAAGCAGACCGGTGCCAGCTGAGAAACTATACTTGTACCTTTCATGTTCTAATGAAACTGTAGCAAGTGTTCTGGTAAGAGAAGACTAGGGGGAACAGAAGCCTGTATATTACGTTAGTAAGGTACTTAG
>CANYLF016175447.1:0-21513 GCA_948193215.1 Bocquillonia castaneifolia
GGCTATTAGGAACTGGTCTTACTAGGCGTTTTTGAGCTAGGTCTGTTTCGGACTTTGCTCTTAGTCGGGTACTGTTCCCGACTGGAGATTTGTTTAAAGCTAGGTCTGTTTCGAACCATTACTTTATGCAGGGTGCCGTTCCTAGTCTTGGAGATATAAATAATTTCTTGGAGATGAACAATTTGTTTTTCATTAATAAGGCTTTTTCAAACATTGTACATTCCATGTCCCTTGAACTGGAGTTCTTTTTGGAGATACAAACAATCTATTTTTCATTGATAATATTTTCTCAAATGTTGTACATTCCACGCCCTTGGAACTGGCGTCCCGTCTAGGTGCTTCAACCAATAGGCTCTGTTTCCTAGGCTGGTTATTACATGATAAGGGCCTTCCTAATTGTATTGGAGCTTGCCTACCCTGGCATTACCGATGCTGATTTTTGCATTCCTCAATACCAGGTCTCCCACTTTAAATTCTCTTGGTCTGACTTTCCGGTTATGATACTTGGCTACTTGTCTTCAATAGGCTTTGCTCTTGTAGCTACTTGCCTTTTTTTTCCTGTAGTGACTCTCTGTAGAGCATTGTTTGGGAATTTCTCATCTGTTTGTCAAAGTTAGCCACCCTGTAGGTTGGTATTCTAATTTCTACTAGTACCATAGCTTCAATCCCATATGTGAGGCTGAAAAGAGTCTGTCCTTTTACTTTATTTGGTGTCGTTCATTCTGCCCATAACACAGGGTATAATTCTTCTGCCCAGTTCCCTTTGGCGTTATCAAGCCTCTTCTTCAATCCCTTCAGCAAGTTTTAGTTGTTGACTTCCATCATTCCATTAGTTTAAGGATACGACATTGATCCAAATTTCAGGTTGACGTTCATCCTCTCGAAGAAGTCTTGAAACCTTCTACAATCAAACTGCTTACCGTTATATATGATTAAAGTATGAGGTTGACCAAATCGAGTGATGATTTCCTTAAAGAAGAAATCTTCTACTTTCGTGGTTGTGATTGTGGCAACCGCCTCTGTCTTAATACATTTAGTGAAGTGATCTACTTCTATCAGGAAAAACTTTCTACTACCAACTGCCAAAGGAAAGGGTCCTAGTACGTCCATTCCCCACGTAAAGAATGGCCAAGGGCTATTGATTGACTTTCGTTCTATAGCGAACACATGAACTTTATCGGCGTGTCGATGGCATTTGTCGCATTTCATGACGAGTTCTTTTGCGTTGGCTTCCATTATGGGCCAGTAGTATCCTTGGAGTTCTCCCTTTCTGCGAATGGTTTTGTACCTTTGGTGAGCTCCATAAATCCTTTCATGGATTTCCTACAAGATTTGTTACCCTTCTTCCTTGGTTGCACACCAGTACCACGGATGTGTTTCCGAGGTCCAATAAAGGGTTCCTTTGTAAAATGCGAAGTGACATGCCTTCCTGGTCAGCCTTCTTACTACGTCTTCATCTTTTAGTAATGTACCATTTTCGAGATAGTCCCCTGTGGGAGTCATCTAATCATCTTTTGCTTCTATAAAAAGACATGAGGGTTATCAATACTACGATGTCGCAACTCTTCTTTCAAATTGAGGTTTTGATAAACCATTCCCTGCTCTAATGCGAACTTGGCGATGGTGTCAGCCTCTTTATTTTCCTCTCTTGCCACCTGTTGGATATGCAATTGGCCTCCCTCCTTTTCCAGGGCATTGGTGAGTTCCTTTATTCTCACCAAGTACTTGGCCATGACCTCATCTTTCACTTGAAATGTTTTATTAACCTGGTTCACTAAGAGCTGTGAATCACTGAAAATTTTGAGGTCTTCTGCTTTGACTTCGACTGCTAAGGCCATCCCTACAATTAAGGCTTCTTATTCTGCTACATTGTTGGTGGCGTCAAAGGTTAACCCTACCTCATATTTGATGACGATCTTATCCGGGCCCCTCAAGATCACTCCTACTCCGGCTCCATGCTCATTTCTTGCTCCATCCACATATAGTGTCCATGGTTGGGCTTTATATGTCGTCAAAGAAGACTCACCCGTGCATTCTACTATGAAGTCTGCCAAGGCTTGGGCCTTCATGGCTTTCCTTTTCTCATATCCTAACCCGTACTCCCTTATCTACACTGCCCACCTAACCAGTCTTTCTAATAGCTCCAGCCGCTGCATCGCCTTTCTGAGCTGGAGATATATTCTTATCACTATAGGAAAGCTTTGGAAGTAGTAATTTAGCTTTTCTACTGTGGTGACAAGGGCTACTGCAATCTTTTCAATCATGGAGTAACGAACTTCTACATCTTTCAACGTTCTACTAACGTAATAAATTGGGAGTTGTTCCATCCCTTCCTCCCGAACGAGTACTAACGTGACCGCTTCTCTACACGCTGCTAAGTAAAGGTACATGGTTTCTCCTGCGATTGGCCTAGTGATGATGTGAGAAAAATTTTTAGGTCTTCAAAAGCTTGTTGGAAATCGTCTCCCCATTTGAATTGTTTGATGTTTTTCAGTGTTCTGTAGAATGGCAAACATCTCTTTGCGGAGCTTGATATGAACCTTCCTAGGGCTATTACCCTTCCGTTGAGTACTTGAACATATTTCATTGTCTTTGGCAATTTCATTTCAATTATTGCCCTGATTTTTTCTGGGTTTGCTTCAATTCCTTTGTGGGATACCATGCAGCGTAAGAACTTCCCGGCCGTTACCCCGAACGTTCACTTATCTGGATTCATCTTCATGTTGAATTCTTTCAGTACTTGAAAGACTTATCGCAAGTCATTAGGGTGATCTCCTTTTCTTTTGCTTTTTATTATGACATCGTCCATATATACTTCCACTGTTTCTCCAATTAAGTTCCGGAACATGAAGTTCATAAGCTCTAATAAGTAGCTCCAGCATTTTTGAGTCCGAACGGCATCATCTTGTAGCAGTTTGTGCCTTTGTGGGTGATGAAACTAGTTTTCTCTTTGTCTTCTTTTTTCATTGGGATCTGATGATATCATGATGCCATGTCAATTAGGCTCATGATCTCGTGACAAGCTATCGAATCTACTAATCGATCCATATTAGGAAGTGGATAGTTCTCCTTTGGGCATGCATAATTTAGATCTGTGAAGTTGACACACATTCTAAATTTTCCATTAGCCTTTTTCACTTTGACTACATTGGATAGCCATTCCATATATCTTACTTCTCTAATGAATCCTACTCTTTCCAGTTTATCTACGTCCTCTGATGTAGCTTTCTCCTTTTCTACTGACATGGGCTGTTTCTTCTAGGCAACCGGCTTTGCTTCTGGATTAACTTTCAAGGCATGGGAAGTGATTGTTGGATCTACACCAGTTATTTCTGCCGGTTGGCTGGCGAAAAAGGCTATAAAAGTCTTAAGCTCCTTAAGTACCGGTTCTTCAAGCTCTTGTAATACGAGGGAGATCTTCACTACCTTATCTGGTGTAAGTTCTATCTGCTTAGTTTCTCCCACAAGCTTCACCTGTTCTTCTTCCTAATCCAGTTACAGTATCTCATTAATGGGCATTTCTTCTGTTGTTGCCATCAAATAACATGTTTTTGTCACTTCTTGATCTCCCTTAACTACTACCACCCCCTTCAAAGCTGGGATCTTCATTGTCAAGTATCTGATTGAAGTGACTGCTTCGGAGCCATACATGTATGGCCTTCCGAGAATTACGTTGTAAGCGAGTGGCATATCCATCACTTTGAATAGGGTTTTTGTCTCTCTCGAATGGTCCTGCTTCCTTCCAAATTCCACCGTCAACTCGACTGTTCCCATGCGGTGTATAGGAATACCTCCCAAACCTGATACTGGGACTGCACAGTTCTTTAGCGTAGCTGTGATCCTCCCATCTGTTTGTACGTGGCCCAAGTGATCAAGTTCACTGAGCTTCCTTCATCGACTAGCACTCGTTTCACCCCATAATTATCAATGACTGCCGTTACAATTAACGCATTGTTATGAGGTGATTGGACATTTTATCCATCTTTTAGTCCGAATATGATCACCAATTATGGCTGTGGTGTGGCTTTGGCATGATTTGTAGCGTTGATGTTCATTACTTCTACTCTGGATCTCTTTTTAGTTGCTACTGAGTAGGGTTTTCTTCTTGTGATTACATTGACATTTCCTGTTAGGGACCTTTTCTTCTTCTCTTCCTATTGGTTATCTGCCTGTTTGTGCTCGGATGACTTTTCATGTTCTGGTGTACTAAACTTCTTCAAAGCACCTGTATTAAATAATCTTTCTATTTCTATTCTTAACTCCCAACAGTGTTCCGTCTCATGACCATAGTCTTTATGAACTTGCAATACTTGTTCATGTTCTTGGAACGGTGAACCATTGGCCAAGGTCGGTTGAAAGGTGTCCTGTTATCTTTAATCCATATGAGGATGTTTGTTCTAGGCCGGTTTAGTGGAGTCAAGTTGTCTTGAATTCTTTTTTCTGACTTGTAAGGGTAATAACTTTGTGACGGGGTTGAATGTCCATAACTAGGCATGTAAGGTTTGTGGATCGGGTTTCTTTATTTTTCTTCTTTCTTTTTCACTCTTGCCTTTCGAGTCACTTTGTTCTTTTTCAGCTTTGCGGTATCTTCTGCCATCATTAACACTCACACACTTCTGTGCCATTGCCATCAGTTCTTGATATGTTTTGGGAGGTTTGGTGTAAATTTTATCTGTTATTTTTCTGATGGTTGTTCCTCTTTTCAATTCTTGCACCACTGTATCGACATTGAGATCTTCAATCTTTATTACCCCATTGTTGAATCTTTTGATGAAGTCACGGAGGGCTTCGTTTTCTCCTTGCCGACATTGGTACAATTGCTCCGAACTTCTTTTTGGTGAGATGTTAGGAAAAAATCTTAGGACGAACTTTGTGGACAAGTCCTTCCAACCGATTATTGATCCTGGTGGTAGTCTCTTGTACCAATTTTTAGCAGTTCCCACCAAGGTAGTGGGGAATACCTTGCCTACCAACTTATCAGAGGGGTTATAAAGCTACATGTGATAGGGGAACCTGGCAGTATCAATTTCTGGACAACTGGCATAAGCATATGAGCCGATCTGGGGCATTTTGAATCCTTTGGGCAATTGAGTGGCTAGAATTCTAGGGATAATGGTGAGTTCTTGATCCCCAACGGTTGATGCTAAGGATTCCTTTCGTTGTACTCTTTTATCATTGAAGCCATCATCTGTCTCATATATTCTTTCGAATTTTGCTTCTCCTTGGATTTCTTTGCTTTTTTACTTACTTTTTCACTGACTTTTTCACTGACTTTTTCACTATGTTGTATGGGATGACTAGAAGCTTGTTTTTCTCCGTCTTCCTTGAGATTTTCCAGGTGGGGATTTAGGTTTCTTCTGGCTCATGTTCTATGATTCTCTCCTCTTTCTTCCATGACTATCTCCGGAGTCTGAACGCCTATTGGGGTCTTACCCTTCCTCGCTCCCGGAGCCTGATGAGTTAGTGGCAGTTGAGGTTGGGGTTGGGGTTGAGGTTGAGGAGTCAATGCAACTTCTCTCTGCTGCTTAAGGTTTGTAACTGCTTGAGCCAACTATTTGAACAATGCGACATCTAGTGTACTCCGAGATGGATTGACTACTGGAGGTGGTCTGGAAGTTCCAGCATTATTTTCAATATTCTGGTCTATGTGTAGGTTATTTTGGGACTCCATAGACTAGGATTCCACTACACCGTCTACCTGATCCACCATGATTTAGGGGAAAGGTGAATTCCCAACAACGAAACCAAATGATGGATCCTAAAGTCTAAGTGCATTAGGCTTGAACACTGAAATAGGTTTGGGTTTGATTGGAATGGATGAAGCGGTAGATAGATTATTTCGGCTCTAACAATTGGGTGATGTTGGATTAGGGAGTTGTTGCAGTCAGTATACGAGGTAGTCTCCGGTTGCCTAGATCCGAATTATGTGTAACAGAGTAGTCTGTTTTGCATAAATGAATAAATGAGTTTCAGGCGGGACTAAGGTCCCTGGTTCAACTCCGACGCTCAAGGTAGTTAAATCGGTTATCAGTAATAAATGTAGCAATAAATGAGCTAAAAGTGAATCCCCTTACCTGTGGAAACGTTGAGTATTTATAGGGATGACTACTTATGATGTGTCATACGGGTGTAATGTCATGTGTCTTTGCTTCTCTTTAAGCCTTGAGGTTTATTGGGTTGTCTATTTTAGGCTTGTTGGGCTAGTTCCATCAACTCTTATACATATTCACATAATCTTTTCATTTTAAAACATTTCACAAACTTACAAAATACATACATGAACACTTTTGATTTATTATCATCACTTAATGCCTTGCTAACGAGGTAAATGAATCAATACCATTTCTACAGTATTTTCCACATCTTTTCACATATTTTCTCATCCCTTCAAACAATCTTACACATTATTTTAAAAGAAAATTATGCATGTGTATGTTGTATTCATTTCCACCATCAATCATTTTTCTCGTAAGTATTGCATTAACAAGAGATATTTCATCCTTTTATACCACACTTTCACTTTAAATTTTATGCATTCATTCTTATTTTAAAAATTCATTTGAATTCTTAACTTAATATATCCAATTATACATCTCTACCCGGACTCCTATTGCTCCATGTGCTAGACTCCAGATCAATTGTAGGCTCTGATACGAAAAATATAACGCCTCATCTTTTTAAAGCTATTTATACATATTTTTAGTAGATTCTCACTAAAAATTATTACTTTATCATACAATAAAAAAATTATTACTTTATCATACAATAAAGTTTTATATAAAAGTATTATAATAAAATTTAAAATAATATTAATTATAATAAAAATACTTTTCTCTAAGATCACTGGAGTCTAGCCACATGGAGCTCTACCAAATTTATCTTTATGGACGGGAGGTGTGTCACAGCCCTGAATCACGGGCTAAACACCAAGCCAACTCAAGTATTTTGACGACCCCGGGCTGGTGCCATTCAAAGTATGGATAATGTTAGTGTAACAGAGCAAGGGAGTCGCCACCTGACATGAGGGTCAAGACCACACCGGTTTCCATGTTTAATGAAGTTGGATTCCTTAAAGGATGCAAAACGTCATAACCCAGAGATCTGAGCTCGGCATAAGACATTCCTTTAGTTGTGGGTCATACCTTAACGTTTATACTAACATCATACTATCCCCTAACAAGCAACAATACAAATAAGGAAAGTAGTAACACCTCATAACATGCTGGAAAGCGGTAAATCATATGAATAAGATGATAACATACATAAACAAACACATGCAATATACATACACCCTTAAGAATTGAGGTAAAGGAGAATAGAAAACCTTCTAGCGACCTAAAGAATGGAGGTAAAGGAGAATTGAACCCATCTATGGTGATCTAGTTAATTTCTAACCTCGTGTTTCTAGATTACTTTTAATGATCCTAAGTCTACGGCTCGTGCATTTGAAGTTAGTTTTAGCTATTAATTTACCGAATGATACTTATTTTTCATCGTTTTTAGTTATTTAACCATTTTTATGCAAAATAAGGAACTAAACAGTGTTTGACTAAATATGAAAACCCTAATTCATACATCTAGCAACCATAGAGAAGTGAAAGTGATTTAAATTAGGTTTAGAGATACTAACAGTGGGTGAATCGTGCCTAATCGCATTTTGGGCCTTCTAGAATCATCGGACAAGGCTAGAACCTCCAAATCCATCGGATCTGGCATGGGGCGCATCTGAGTTATGCTCCTTTCCTAGAATGCGATGAATAACTTTTAAAACTGAAAATTCAAATCAAAAGCGACACAAAATACAAACAAGACGTCTAGAACCCACTACATGATCAAAGCAAGGAATTACATCATAAAAATCCTAAAAATCCTAATCTAAGGTGATGAATGCGTTCTTGGTGTTCTTCGGGCTTAGATCTTCGTATCAACGTTTCATCCTTCCACAAATAGTTATAACATTCATGATCATGTAAAACAAGGATTAAATCAAGTTAGAACATTCAAAATAATAAGAACACATAAGAACACAACATAAATACAAGAACACAATAAAAAGATAAAGCTTTAAAAAATCTTATGATCTTCGTGTATGCATGATTTCTGGGCACTTATCCCATCAAATTAGGGGTTTAGAATCACCATATCGTTGAATGCCAAGAACTTCATCAGAACTTTGCTAGAACGCCGAAGGAAAAACTAAAAGAAAAGCCAATTAGATCTCCTAAAAAACAACTAGAATTGAATTTCTAGTGTTCCTAAAAGATCAAACCTAGGAACTCCTTAGAGTTTAGCTAGAGAGCGGACTTTAAAGAATATAGGAAAACTAGAAAGGGGAAGAAGATTTTCTTGAGTAGTGAGGCCCTCAAGAAGGATGTCGCTCTATCCTTGAGTGTAGGATGAGAAGAGATGAGTGTAAGTGTTGGTGGAAGAGGGTATTTATAGGGTTGGTGTGAGGTTATGTAAGGAAATAAGATTTGATTAAGGAGGTTTATTTTAATGTGATTTGATTTGATTTAAAACATATAAGGAAGGCTTGAAATCTGATTTAAATTATTTGGAGTGGTGGACAAGTTAGTTTAATATGGATTTTTGGCTTCAAAACACCTTTGGGCTTATTGTTCATCGTCTGGGTCGAGGTTGAGGAGCGTGCCTTTGGGTTGGGCTGTGCACCTCAACCTTGGGCTGTGCGGCTCAAGCTAAAGGCGCACGGCTCTAAGTTGAGGTGCACTCCACAACCTAGAGGCGCACACCTCTAGGTCGAGGAGCAAGCCTAATTACTCTCTAATCATCATCTGGGCTTCCAGCACTCCCATCCTACCTGCATCCAAAAATTAGGTGTCTACAGTTTACCCCCACTTTGTCAGGGTTTACTAATAGTCAAATGGATAAAGTGTGACAAAGCTAAAACACCTAAATATGTAAATGATGAATGATGTGTAAATGATTCTATGGGGATGCAAGAGAGAAAGGATACTTACCTGGAAATTGGGTTATGGATAGCCGTCGCCGGTACTGGTTCAAACGTGGGGATACAAATCCACATGTTGGAGCATGATTAAAACTGGTTCAAACGCGGGAATACTAATCCACACGTCAGATGGCGTCTGGTGCAAAAGCACCATTAGCAGGAATAAACTGGATTGCATCAGGTGCAAAGCACCGTTAGCACAAACATTGCGTCGGGTACAAAGCACTGTTAGCAAGGATAAACTGGATTGCATCAGGTGCAAAGCACCGTTAGCATAAACATTACGTTGGGTACAAAGCACCATTAGCAGAAAAATAGGGTAAACTAGAAAACTGGATATGATAACAAATACGTTGGATATAACAGGATAGTCATGAAAATGACTGACGGGTGGCTGGAAAAAGGAAATTGGGGAAAGGTTGACTGGTTTTACTAGGGAAAGGGTAATTGGTTTTACCGAAAAAGGGTGACTAGACATAAAAGGTGACTGGACTCACTGAGAAAGGGTAACTAGACATAAAGGGTGATTGAACTCACTGAGAAAGGGTCACTGGACTCACTGAGAAAGGGTGACTGGACTCACTGAGAAAGGTTGACTGGAATCACTTGGGAAAGGGTGACTAGACTCACTAAGGATGATATGGAACACATAATGGAACAACAGACTATGAATATATGCTGAACATATGGATTTATGGAATAAAAACATATGACAAGGTGAAGATGTGAACATGTGATATGGATGAAGGAATATACATGGTGAAAATATGAATACGTGTTATGCATGAAAGAACATAACATATGATATAGTGAAGATATGAATAATAGAATCTGATATGATGTAATGAAAAATGGAAGATAGAAATGTAGAGTAATTGCATCAAATGATATGATGGAAGATATGGATGATATGATGAATAGTTAAAAATAGAAAGGATAAAGTGTAGATATTACCTAAGATGCTTATGTTCTGACTTTGTGCAGATTTATGGATTTCATTCCTTTGTGAGACCATGTCGTTGTGAGATGAGAACTTTTACGGGATTATGTCGGAGCTTTGCAAGGTCATGTCATTATCGGATGGAGAACTTTATAAGGTTGTGTCATTGCGAGATGGCAAGCTTTATGAGTTCATGTCTTTGCTAGATGGCAAGCTTTGTGAGATCTTGTCGTTGTGAGACAATGAGCTTTATGAGATGGCTAGCTTTGCGAGATCATGTCGTTACGAGATGGCGAGCTTTGTGAGATTATGTCATTGTTAGACGGTGAGCTTTACTAGATCATGTCTTTGCTGGACAGTGAGCTTTACGAGATCATGTCATTTTAAGATGATGAGCTTTACAAGATCATGTCTTTGCCAGACGATGAGCATTGTGAAATCATGTCATTGTGAGATGGCGAGCTTTGCGAGATCATGTCTTTGCCAGACGGTGAGCTTTACGAGATCATGTCATTATGAGACGACGAGCTTTGCGAGCTCATGTCTTTGTCAGATGGTGAGCTTTGCGAGATCATGTCATTATGAGACAACGAGCTTTGTGACGTCATGTCTTTGCCAGACAGTGAGCTTTACGAGGTCATGCCTTTTCCAGACGGTGAGCTTTGCAAGGTCATGCCTTTGCCAGACGGGACGGTTAGCTTTGCGAGGTCATGTCTTTGCTAGACGGTGAGGCTTTACGATATTCCTTATTGATGGTGCTTTAAAGTTTTACCTGTCAAGACATATGCATTTGTTCTATGTATGCATGAGATGTATGGTAAGTATTAAATATGCTATGTGTATAGTAAATGATAAAGCGAATGAAAGTACATCCTATATGTATGCTTGAAATGTATGAGTGCTAAAGCTAGAATTATGAAGTGCAAAAACAATATGTATGAATGAATGATATGTTGGCATTGATCTGGCTCGTCGATCTTTCACTAGAGAGTGGTAGTTGTTGTCTTCTCTTGTAGCTCATATATTCTGAATTAAAGGAATCCTTTGGAATAGCCATATTTGCCTCCTAGTTAGACAATGGATGGATACCAATAGCCACATGTGAAATAGCAGATAAACCAATGTAGGAACAGACAACCAAGTGGAGAACAATACTTAAGACTAGAGTCATCTGACCTTTATTTCCTCTTTTCATTTCTTTTTTTTTTGCCTTAATTTTGGTCTAGACTGCCCCGTACAAGGTCTTCATTGAACTTTGCCTACATATCTCATACGAGGTTTTCACCCTAGCAGGCATGCCCTAATTTTTGCATGAGCCGCCTAAAAATGGTTTTCAACTCATCGGTCTTTAATTTTTCTTTTCTTTTTTTCGCCTTAACTTTTGCATGAGTTGCTCACAAATGAATTTTCCAACTCATCAGGCTAATTTTCTTTTTATCATCATTTTTTTGTAGGCATTCCCAGGTTCAAACTTTGAGGGAGGATTGAACTGTTGATATTGTCCATGGTAGACCCTTGATTTTCTTACAATGACATGCCCCCGGCATGGTCATCGAATATGGATTGAAGCACTACTAAAGACGATGAAGAATGACTTACATGAATGATGCAGCGTATGATTTGTTCCACTTGTCTAATGTTTTTCCTTTCAAACTTGAATGCAATGACATAGATCAAACAATACACAAATATGACAAGAGTTCAAAATCAATTTTTAATCATTTAACAATGGCACGTGAGTGCACTTTATAGATTGCATGTAACATTACTAATATCATCAACCATCCTTCACGGGTTATATGATTGACTATTTTAACACTCTTCTTTTTCTAATCCCCTGATTTTTGCTTGGATAGCCCTTTCAGGTTTCCTCCCCAATAAGATTTTATTTTATTTTATTTTTCATTTTTCTTAGAGGTAATCACTCCTTCACTTTGAGATCTTTGCAACTTTGGTAGACAAAACCTTCTTCATTAAGTGTGGGCCTTCTCAATTGGACTTGAATTTACCCCTTGCATCAAAAGAAATGGCCTTAGCCTACTTCAGAATCAAATCAACTTCCTTGATTGGTCTGGGCTTAACCCTTTTTATTGAAATCTCTCACGATCTATTACTAGTAAAATATAAGTGTGATACAGAGCTTGCTTCCTTCTTCCTCAAGGGATAATAATTGTTAACATCCTACTTTAGCCCATTAGGTTTTCAGAATCTCTGACTTTAGTGTAACCATGATCTGCATCTCTATTGACAAGACAGCTTCAACTGCTCCCTTTGGCCTATATGGAGAGGACTTATGATGTTCATTCACTTTTTCTGGAATAACTAAGCCGTTGCACCCTTAAACTAGACACCAAAATTCAATCATGCGCTACACTATCAATGTTGAAAAGGATGTTGTTTCAACTTATCTCGAGAAGTATTCAAGTGTCATTGATATTTATGTCCATTTGATGTCTTTGGCCCTTTCCTTTCTTTCTTTTTTCAACATTTTTTTTTCTTTTGCTTTGCACTTCTTTTTTCTTTTGTGCTCAATGTTTTCTTTTGCTTTGCTATTTTTTTTCTTTTTTTCTCACTTTCTTTTCTTCTTTTTTTTGTTTGAGTTGTATAATTCTAATGGCATCAAATGGACCTTATCTGACATTTATGGCATTTCTTGAATACAATCTCAATTCAGTGAGTTTCAGTAGTATCCTTGTCTTTGAATCTTTTGTGAGAGCACATAACAATCCATGTGAAGTTCACAAGTTTCTGAGTGCGCTTCCTTCATTACATCCTTTCTATCACCTTCACCAGTTATTATTGTAGCTAGAAAAGGAAACCATGCTAAAAGTTGCCCATCTATTGAACTTGAACTTATATCATCCTCATTGCCACCGAGTGTTATTTCTTTTTATTTATATATATTTTTTCATTTGTTTTTTTTCTTTTTCTCTATCTCATTCAGCAGTAACATAACATGCAATTGATATTTCCTGTCTTTTGAACCAATGCTAGAGATGAATTGATGTCAAATGTGCTTATGGTATGATCAATGCAATGCAATCATGCTACCAAGAAGAACATCAAACAAATAGAACAAAATTTATTTATTATTGAGTTTGAAAAAGCAAAGGTGCTACATTTGTCATGAATCAGAAACAAAACATTCTAAGCACTTTCCTCAGGATCCTCAATCTTTCCTTCATCAATCAAGTTCTGGATTACGATCTTCAACTTGGTCCAATTATCAGTGTCATGCCCTCCTGCCTAGTGAAACTTACAATAAGTGTTGGGGGTATAGCCAAGTTGATTTGGATTAACAGGTCCCCTTGTTATCACAGGTTTCAACAGACCATCTTTCACCAAACTTTGAAATACTTCAAAGAGGGGCCGATAGAACTTTGAGTACTTACGAGGGGCTTTCATTGCACTGACAGTTGTACTATGACTTGCTTGGTTTCTTTTCCTATTAGCTTCCATCTCTTCAGCATGAAGAACATCATCATACAAGTCATCAAAGGTCTTTGCGTTCAGTGCTTACAGCTGTTTGACTAAGTTTGGCAAAACATTTCACACCACAATGTGAACTTGGTCCTTTTCAGAGGGCTTATTTTTCATTACGGTTGCCTTACTCCTCCAACGAATAAAATATTCAGAGAAAGATTCACCCTCCTTGTACTTGGTCATCTCCAGATCTCTAAGTGATACTTCTAAGCACACATTATAAGCAAATTGACTCACAAAAGCACTATACAGTTCATCCTAGTCGGTTTGTAAAGTGCAAGACAAGTGGTAGTACCATTCAGATGCTATTCCTTCTAGTGACAAAGGGAAGAATGCCACTTTCTACCCCTTGTTCATAGTGGTTGCAACCATAATGGTGATATACTGCTTCAAATGCATTTTAGGGTCACCACTTCCATTAAACTTCTGCATGTCAGGCAATCTAAACTTGGGAGGTAAGTTCGTCATGCCTTTCATGCCCATACCATCAAAGTCAAAGTCCAGGCCTGAGTTCTTGTCCTTAACCATGTCTTGGAGTTTTTCCACCTCTTTACGCAAAGCATTGAAGGCTTCAAATAGTCTATTCTCAAGGTTCAACTCCTCTCAGTCATCATTGTTCTTTTCATGGTCATTCCTATCTCGGTTAAAGCATTTTGGATCAATTGTTGACCATCATCAAGGGTAAAAGTTGGTTGTTCTCCTAATCCTGACATGGTGCTTGAGCTTGTTGATGATGAAGGGTTGCTTTCAATCTGATATCAAACTAAACGTCCACCTCTCGTGTTCAAGGTCTATAGGAATCAATGATTTCTGCAAGACAAAGGGTTAGCATGGCATGTTTGAATGTAGGATGCATGTATGCATGAAATGTAAATGCATGACAAAGAAAACAAGGCAGACGATTAGTTAACAGTCACAAGTAATACCTCCGGACGTCCCCAGCAGTTTCAAAGGGTAATCCTGAAGCAATCATAAATACTACCCTCCGGACGTTCCTAGCCATTCCAGAGGGTAGACCTTCCAACCTTATTACTCCCATACACGTGTAGATCCAGTGAGTTACTTTTCCTAGGATTTTTGGCTTTGGGCCTTTACATCAACGGGGGATGCAAGTGCTGACATATGTGTATATATATATATATATATATATATATATATATATATAGCCGTTTCAAAAGGTAATCCTGTGGCCATCACAAATACTACCCTCCGGACGTCCCCAGCCATTCCAGAGGGTATACCTTCTAACCTTATTACTCCCACACATGTGTAGATCCAGTGAGTTACTTTTCCTAGGATTTTTGGCTTTAGGCCTTTACATCAACGGGGGATGCAAGTACTGATATGTGTGTGTATATATATATATATATATAGCTCTCAACATCCAAACCAAACAACAATGTTTGAAGTAAATGGGCTTACAAAAACTTACGTTCCAACACAACTGACCCACTGCATGTTTCAAAAACCACATCATAGGCAATTGTTTAAACGGATAGAGCTTTGCCCCTAAACAGATTGAACTTTCATTATAGAATGGCTAAAGCTTAGTATAGGCTTAGTTTTTAATTAGGCAGAACTTCACCCTTATAATGGACTTGTTTTACCTTAAAAATGGTCAGAGCTTTGTGATAGCTATGTTGATAAAGTTTCACCCAAAATGGGCTGGGCTTTATCATAACAACAACTAATAACTTAGGCTTAGTTCTCACATGGGCAAATCTTCATCCCTAAATGGACTTAGCTTCACCTTGAAAATGACCATAGTTTTGCCTCAATGGTTTTAAACATATAGGTGGTGTAGGACTGGGCCTCAGTTCTTAGGCTTTTCACAACAAACATTCATGGCATCAAACAACAAGCAATATTTGGTATAATCCTAGGGAAAATTACTAAGTCAAATATATAAGGGCTCTGTCTAGTTGAAGAGGTTTAAAAGGCTCCCACAGTGGTTAAAACATCCCATTAACCATTACTAAGATGATAGGAGTTCGACCTGGATTCCCCATTAACTACAACCCATTAACCATTACTAAAGTGGTAAGCATAGTAGGAGTCCATTAAATAGCCCATTAACCATCACTAAAATGGTAGGCATAGTAGGAAAAATCCAGCCACTATGAGTGGTAAAATCAGAACGTGACCCGCAGAACTGGAGTGGGACTTTTGGGCATTGTTCCAACAGTATTGGTTTGGCTATCGGGCATTATGCAAGTATGCAATGCAAGAATAGACAATGAAAATATAAATGACAAGATATGAGACCATATGGAATCTTATGCTTGAAATCCCAGCGGAGTCGCCACTGTGGACAGGAGGTGTGTCACGCCCCTGAATCATGGGCTAAACACCAAGCCGACCCAAGTATTTTGATGACCCTGGGCTGCTGCCATTCAAAGCAGGGATAATGTTTGTGTAATAGAGCAAGGGAGTCGCCACCTCACATAAGGGTCAGGACCACACTGGTTTCCACGCTTAATGATGATGGATTCCTTAAAGGATGCTGAATGTCATAACCCAGAGATCTAAACTCACCATAAGACATTCCTTTAGTTGTGGTTCATACCTTAACATTTATACTAACATCATACTATCCCCTAACAAGCAACAGTATAAATAAGGAAAGCAGTAACACCCAATAACATGCTGGAAAGGGGTAAATCACATGAACAAGATGATAACAGACACGAACAAACACATGCAATATACATAAACCCTTAAGAATGGAGGTAAAGGAGAATGGAGGTAAAGGAGAATAGAACCCATCAATAGTGATCTAGTTAATTTCTAACCTCGTGTTTCTAGATTGCTTTTAACGATCCTAAGTCTACGGCTTATGCATTTAAAGTTAGTTTTAGCTATTAATTTACCAGATGATACTTATTTTTCATCATTTTTAGTTATTTAACCATTTTTATGCAAAATAATGAAATAAACAGTGTTCGACTAAATATGGAAACCCTAATTCATACATCTAGCAACCATAGAGAAGCGAAAGTGATTTAAATTAGGTTTAGAGATACTAACAGTGGGTGAAGCGTGCCTAATCGCGTTCTTGGCCTTCTAGAATCATCAGACTAGGCTAGAACCTCCAAATCTGTCGGATCTGGCATGGGGCGCCTTTGAGTTATGCTCCTTTCCTAGAACGCAATGAACAACTTTTAAATCTGAAAATTCAAATCAAAAGTGACACAAAGTACAAACAAAACGTCTAGAACCCACTACATGTTCAAAGCAAGGAATTACATCATAAAAATCCTAAAAATCCTAATCTAAGGTGATGACCGCGTTCTTGGTGTTCTTAGGGCTTAGATCTTCATATCAACGTTTCATCCTTCCACAAACAGTTATAACATTCATGATCATGCAAAACAAGGATTAAATCAAGTTAGAACATTCAAAATAATAAGAACACATAAGAACACAACATAAATACAAGAACACAATAAAAAGATAAAGTTTAGAAAAATCTTATGATCTTCGTGTATGCATGATTTCTGGGCACTTATCCCATCAGATTAGGGGTTTAGAATCATCGTACCATTGAATGCTAAGAACTTCGTCAGACCTTTGCTAGAACACCGAAGGAAAAACTCAAAGAAAAGCCAATTAGATCTCCTAAAAAACAATTAGAATTGAATTTCTATTGTTCCTAAAAGATCAAACCTAGGAATTCCTTAGAGTTTAGCTAGAGAGCAGACTCTAAAGAATATAGGAAAACTAGAAAGGGGGAGAGGATTTTCTTGAGTAGTGAGGCTCTTAAGAAGGATGTCATTCTATCCTTGAGTGTAGGATGAGAAGAGATGAGTGTAAGTGTTGGTGGAAGAGGGTATTTATAAGGTTGGTGTGAGGTTGTGTAAGGAAATAAGCTTTGATTAAGGAGATTTATTTTAATTTGATTTGATTTGATTTAAAACATATAAGGAAGGCTTGAAATCTGATTTAAATGATTTAGAGTGGTGGGCAAGTTAGTTTAAAATGGATTTTGGGCTTAAAAACACCTTTGGGATTTTTGTTCATCGTCTGGGTTGAGGCTGAGGAGCACACCTCTGGATTGGACCGTGCGCCTTAACCTTGGGCTGTGCGCCTCAAGCTAGAGGCGCAGGGCTCTAAGTTAAGGTGCACTCCTCAACCTAGAGGCACACACCTGTAGGTCGAGGAGCAGGCCCAATTCCAACCCTATCTGGCCCGTTTCGTGATACTTTGGCCTGTTTTTAAGCCCTGAACCTCATTGAATCGCAATCTAAACTCCGAATTGAGATACAAGACATCAGATGTTGGCCCAAAATTCATGATAGGATTAAAACCACTTGAAAATCAATCAAAACAATTTAAGCGCAATCAAAACTCAGAAAAACCAATTCAAAACCTTTTAGAAAACATCATCAGAAGCTCTTTGGCATTCAAACAGTGTACCCTGAGCAACAGAATTACTCCCTAATCATCATATGGGCTTCCAGCACTCCCATCCTACCTGCATCCAAAAATTAGGTGTCTACAGTGTTCCCTTCCCATTTGATTACCTATAACACTAGATTATTGAGGAAATAATGAGCTTGATGCTTAGTGATAAAATAATCGTGTGTGTGTGTATGTATGTGTGTGTCTGTGTGTGTGTATAATCAACTTAATATTTAAAGTTTTTTTCTAAGATTTTTTTTCTGACATCATATGCCATTTATATTAATTTATCAGAGTATATAAATACACACAGCATAGCAAACAAATTTACAACGCAACATATTATGTGTGACACTTTTATTAATTATATCGAAGTATACCTATCACACTATCATCATCAAAATCAAGTACAGTATTAATAAAATTCTATAATTAGTAGCTTGATTGCAATATCTTTCACAACTATATCACCTTATAATTATCACACAATTAATTCACAATGAACTCAAATTCACCCAATTCTAAATTCTTCAACCAGGTAATTAATTCTATATTACAAGTACTTTTCCATCATTTCATAATTCCAAAAAATCTCCTTTATTTTTTTTATTCTCAATCAATCAAAATCTCATCAAAACCACTAACATCTCAATTCTTTCAACTTCTCACCAATTCACAAATTCAACAATACCCTATTTTCAAATCATATCATCAATCACCACACATAAATGATCCACTTATGAGAAAGGTAATATATTCGCACACAACCACCTTTCACTTATGAGAAAGGTAATATATATTTTTTATATAGATATCGCACACAGTCACCTTTCACTTATAAGAAAGGTAAATATTCGCAGACAGCCACCTTTCACTTATAAGAAAAGTAATATATTTTTTTATATCGTACACAGACACCTTTCTTATAAATTTCACATCTATGTGAGGCACAACACAATCCGAACCAATTCACTTCACAACACATCACAACCTATTAATGAAATCTCAATTTTATCAATATCACATCAATTAACCATCCAAATAAAATCAACTTTCCAAACATCAATTCATTGCACCAAAAGCATCTTAATTAAAGAACATCAAAATTTCCGTCCAATTCACAATTTACAAGTTAACCAATTCTACATCAATCCACAATTCAATTAATTGAATTACCCATTTACTAATATCAAATCAGTCTATAAAAAATATAGCAAATAAGCACACACAATAATTTTCCATTCAATATGCACAAATTTAACTAATTAATTAATTACCTACTTAATATGCCATAATAATTTAACTCACCCATATATATATGCATATATATATATGCCATAATAATTTAATTCACCAATATATATGTGTGTGTGTGTGTGTGTGTGTGTGTGTGTGTGTTTGTGTGTATATCGATACATATATACAGAAAATACACACACATTAACATTCAACATACAAAACTCAATAATCCAGGGTACAACTAGAGTACCCTCACACACACAAAAATAACTTATTTCCTCA
This sequence comes from Bocquillonia castaneifolia, assembly GCA_948193215.1. Classification (NCBI taxonomy): domain Eukaryota; kingdom Viridiplantae; phylum Streptophyta; class Magnoliopsida; order Malpighiales; family Euphorbiaceae; genus Bocquillonia; species Bocquillonia castaneifolia. The sequence continues at coordinate 19,314 of CANYLF016175447.1, forward strand.
CCAGACTAGCGGTTATATTCCATCCCTCCAATCATGTTGCTCTTTAGCCAAAACCTATATGAATTCATGTTCAACATAATTTTTACTAATTTTTGGAACACAATTATTATTCAAATTATTTATTTAAAAACACTGCTAAAATTATATAAAAAGGCTTTTAGAGATTACCGGGAAATAATCTATAGATTTCAATTGCACAATTGAAATCAGCACGAAAATTGAGTCCAACGACATATCTGGTCAAATGGACAGTATCATGAATAGTACTCTACTACAGTATTGTGACACAGTATCCTGCTACAGTTGTTTGAACAGTATCTACTACAGTACAAATGAACAGTACACGTGCTACAATACAAATGAACAATACATGTGCTGCAGTACAAAATGAACAGTATGTGTGCTACAGTAAAAAATGAACAATACATGTGGGCCTACAGCTGGGGTCCACCTATGGGGCCCACTGGTGGGGTCCACATATGCATCCTGCCAAGTCACCGGTACAAATAGTGTTAGAATTAAATTCTGAAAACACCATCGGTCTCCTCTCAACCTCTCAAATCTGTAAATTCTACCCGATAAAACCCTATCAATATACCACTTAAAATAAAGCTTGAGAGACCACAAATCTATAGACACCAAAATCATTTGATTCTAACTCCATATGTGAGAGTTATGATAGTTAGAAATTTGAGAGAGATTTTTCACACACACACACACACACACAGATATATATATATATAATAATGGTTAATTACTATTTTAACCTTTAGATATTTTGTAAATTATAACTTAACCTTTATAATATATAAAAAAATTCTTTTGAATTATAATATTTATAAATCCGTCAAAATATTTTTATTTTTATTATTATATTTTTTTTATTTTAGGATGTTACAAAATAGTCATTATTGTATTTATAATCATAAAACTCATGCTAAAAATATTGTGAATATTTTTTAACAATAATTTTATAACAAAAATATGTTAAATTAATATTAATAAAATAAAAAAAAATGAAGTTCAATAAAAGCTAACCAGTTAGGCTCGTGAACACTACATGAGTACAATTGTGTTCGGTTTGATTACTAAATGAACTTAAAATTTAAAAATTAGAATTCCAAATGAATTTTGATTTAAACTAAACACAAAAAAATTGAAATTACAGATGAATTCCATAAATTTAGTTGAATTAATTTATATCAAACACATTCTTACATGGAATGGAATTCATTTACAAATAAATTACCAATTATAATCTCAAACTAGACAGTAGATACAAAACATAAGAGAGATAGCCCTAAACTCGTCATCTAATTACGAAGTTTGAATATTCTCAATCAATCTATAAACTTGCTCTGTTTGTCTAGTATTACTACTTGTATAAGATGAACATTTCAACATTACTAATTATATATTTAATATTGATTTTTCCACACCTACATGTTTACTATTGATGTTTCCTCACTTAGCGACTTTGCTTTATCCTCCGGAGTTCTTACTAAACCAACTAATCACTCTACTCCAGGTTCTAAAAAAACCCCAGCCTTTAGCACCTGAATCCAAATTCCCTTACAAAAGGGACAAGCAAACATATAACAAAACACACAAATTTACATCATCAGGGACACAATTTTATTTCTTCAACCTGTCTTTCGTATGAAGTTTTTTTTCCTGCTTCTTTTCATATATTTCTGGTTTATATTTTTGTTTAAAATAGATCTTTCATATTTTGGATTGAAAAGCTTTAACTAATTTTTTATTTTTAAGTTTTAACCAAAACTTTTTATATTTTTTTTTCTGTTAATGAAACTCATTTTAAATCTTTAAAAGTCTTTATTTTTTGGTGATTTGGTTGATAGCTTTATGTTTATTATTTAGATGTGTAAAAACTTCATCTTTTTTTTTCAAACAAAACTTTAGATATCTTTTCACTGGTTTTGAAAGTTTGAAACTTTATTTTGGTCTTTAGATCCTTTAAAGTTTTTATCTTTAAAAGCATCCTGATTGTTTATTATTTTTTGTGATAGTTTTCTGTTGTAATTTTTATTATATGTTGAATAATTTTGTTGTATTTATTTTTTTGAAGTGGTGGAAGCTATTTATGTTCATGGGGGATGCTATTTTTCAGTAGTGAAGTGAAAATATTACTTGTGGTGGAAGCTCTTTGATTTGCTGCTTACTTGCTAGAATCTGTACT
>CANYLF016175541.1:0-10534 GCA_948193215.1 Bocquillonia castaneifolia
ATGTATTGAATTGTTGATAGAGTGACATTGGTTGAGTTTTGACATTGTGTAATGATGATTTGATGATATATTGATTGAATTGCAAAGTTGTGAATTGGTTGTGATGAGTATAAGATTGATTAAGTTGTTGAATAAGTTAATTTGTTGAGTTGTGCATTTGTGAAATGAAGTAAGTGTTGATTGATGGGTAAAATTGTGCTTTGAAAAGCTACTGGTTGAACTGAGAAATGTGTGATTTGGTTGCAATGAGAATTGTGATGAATTGAGATGAATTGTGATTGTGAATGGAAAGGATGACTCTTGGGGAATGTGGGATGTGTGTGATCTGGAAAGCTGAGCCGGGCGGATAGCTAGCCATATGTGTGAGATGGCGAGACTGAGCCGGGCGGATAGTCTCGTGGGTGGCCACCTAATTGTGAAATGAGAAATGTGAAATGATATGAGAAAAAGAAATGAAATGTGAGGAAATGTGAGGATGAGTCATCCGAGCTTGATTTTTTGTGATTCTTATGATTTGAGATTGGTTGATGGCTTGTGAAGATGATTTGGTTGTGAATTGCCTTAAATGAGAATTATTTTGATTAATGTTGGACAGTGTATAAGTGGTGTGATTGGTTTTGATAGTATGCTTATATGTGTGAAGTATGTGATGTTTATGTGTATTGAGTGGTTTTGGCCTAATATATGCCTGATTAGTTGATTAAATGCTTATTGAGTTGCCAGCTCACCCCTTGGCATATTTTTCAGGTTGAAGATAGAAGTTTACGTCCATTGCAATAGAAGTTCAGGTTGGCCAGTGGATCACGAGCATGTGTATTGCATTTTGTTTTCTTTGTAAAAGCATGTGTAAGGGGTTTTGAATGGATAGTTGTTTATACATGTTGGTATGTTGGAGTTATGAGATGTGTAAAGTTAATTTTGATACTAATGCATGATATATATAAGATTTGATAAACTCTTGATAGAGTTTTTACTGCGTTTACTATGTGAGAAAGTTCGTTCTATATTTATGATATTTTGAGGATATTCGAGTCTGTTTTTACAGAGGAAAGTCAAAAATTCTTTTTAAGAACTGTGAATTTTAGAAAAGTATTTCGTTTAAGTGATTTTTGGCTCAAAACGATCATTGCACTATTCACAACGATCGTTGCTATTTAGCAACGAGCTCGTTGTGATTTTCCCACGAGCTCGTGTACCTTATTAGAATTTTTGGCCATTTTCGTGATTTTTACAACGATCACTGTTCATTTAACAACGATCGTTGTACATTTAGCAACGATCATTGTGAATGTAACAACGATCGTTGTCACCCTTATTTAAAAAAAAATATTTTGGAAGGGAGTTTGATGAGAATTTTAATTTGTCATTGATTACTTTTATTATGTATTTAATTCCCTTATATATTGTATTAGTTTCTGGTCGTTACACATCTTCCTTGCACTGATTGAATAAATTACTCAAAAATTTGTTGTGGTGAAATAAACAATTAATTAAATTCAATTTAACATTTAATTTTTTAAAAACAAAAATTTTTAATGTTGATGTGAATTGAATATGATTAATATTGTTCGAATGGTTGAGGCTTTGAATAAGTTTAATTCTGATAATAAAATGGTGTGTGAGTTCAATATGAAAATATGTGTATGTGTGTGTGTATACACACACATACACACACACACATATACACATATGTTTTTATATCGAACTCATCGTACCATTTGACTTTCATGTAATAAAAGTTAATTGAAGCCTCAACAATTCGAACAACATTAATCATATCCAATTCACATCATATTCATTCATCAAACCATTAGCTAGGCATGCATTTTAATTATAAAAAGAGCCGAGCAAAAGTGATGCTTCCATCAACCAACAAAGGCGTGTTCTGAGGGGATAAATCTTGTGGGTGCTTCAAGGGTTGTTTTACTTGATGTTATGTGGGACCCAGTAGTTGAAAGACAAACCATAAGTCGTGCTTACCACCTTAGGCAGGAAAAAGTTGTTTACATTTAGCATCTCTAGCATTAGGAACATAGGAAGAGGTTTGGATGTGCTATAGGTCGCTACTTAATTCTTATTTTAGATGAAAGTCACGCTCCCAGGAATGAGAACACATATATACTTGATGCAGAAGTATATCAGTATTCTCATTTCTTAAAAAATCTAGTTTGTCTCGTATTATTATAATGAGAACTATGGAACAAAAATCAACTAAAGAAATAATCTTTCCTTTCAATAGTCTCAAATCACTATAAATGGTAGCAAGAACAGTTGGTGGTAAAGCAATTCGAGACCGAAAGTGAATGGGGAGGTTTTTGACCTATCTTCATAAAAAAAAACATGGTAACCATCACTGATGCACACAAAGCTTTTAAGCTTCATCCATTTCACATTGGAAGTGAGTAAGTAAATTGGGAGTTAAGCTCCTTGATGAGTTCAATGGGATCATCATCATCATTATCATTATCATCATCATCACTATCTCAATTGGAAGTAAAAGAAGGAAAATTAGGCAAGAAATATTTACCTCATTAGAAGAGTTTTTAATGGCCATGAAAGCAAGATTGGTGGTTTCAACCTCACTCCCATCTTCACTTTCATCTTCTTCTTGTGAAGATGATGTGGTTTGGTCATTTTCATCACAACCGGCACTAAAACTCTTCTTGTGCCTTCCTTGGATTGTAGGACATTTCAATTTTATGTGCCCCTTCTTACCACATTCATTGCACTTCAATAAGGAGCCACTCTTCTCAGAGACTTCCTTAATCATCCTTATCACTCTCTTGGAGAGTAATACTAATTGTTTTTCATTAGGCCCATCCTTGGATTCATCTTTCTTTGGCTCATCATCTTGCTCTTGAAAGGCTTTAAGCGCACTTGTCTTCCTCTTCTCCTCTTTCTTCTTACTTGCTACTAGCTTTTCATCTTCACCATAGTTCATCTTATAAATTAAGAGATTACTTATAAGATCGTCGGTTCTCATGGCAGAAAGAGCCTTAGAGTCTTTAAGTGAAGCAATCTTTGCCTGAAACGTTTTACTAGGCAAAAAGACCTAAGAATCTTCTTACTGACTTCACTTGGATTATAGATTTTGCTAAGTTTTCTTAGCCCTTCCAGCAAAGCTAGAAGGCGGTTGGTGAGTGAAGTGACATTCTCATCAGCCAACCTTTTGAAGGTCTTATATTTGTAGATAAGAAGCTCAATCCTCTTGTTCTTTATATCCGTTTGCCAGTTTGCCAATGTTTTTCCAAATAGAGTGGGTGGTGGTACAATGTTGTACCTTAGCACATTCTTCTCTAGATAATGAACCAAGAAGAATAGACATGGCTCTATGGTTCTTGCTGTTGCTTTTACGATGTGCTTCCACCCAATCTTTTCTTTCAAGTGTTGTTGTCACATCGCTTATAGTTATGGTTGGTAGAGTCCAATCTTCTATAACTTGATCCCAAACATCGATTTGGTCATTATCCAAATAACATTGCATACGCAATTTCCAAAAGGATAGTCACTTCCATCGAAGTAAGGTCTCAAGCCTCCAATGCCATCACCAGACATCTTCTGTGATCTTTAAGCTCCTACTTAAGGTATAAATGAGCTACAAGGCTCTGATACCAATTGAAATACCTAGGGGGGGGAGTGAATTGGTGCAGAATTAGAAATTAAAAATTCTTTGGAGAATAAGCAAGAATTTATAGTGGTTCCGTCCTAACTTGACCTACGTCCACTTCTCCTAAAGACTCACTTTGGGGTTCCATTAACCATAAATGGATTACATGAAAATTTACAAGGCTATCTCCAACCTTTAGAATGAGATATTTACAAGGCTATCTCCAACCTTTAGAATGAGATATTTACAAGGCTATCTCATTACCTTTACAATGAAGATTTCTAAGGCTATCTTCAACCTTTACAATGAAAATTTTTAAGGCTATCTTCAACCTTTACAATGAAGATTTCTCAGGCTATCTTCGGCCTTTACAAAAGAGTTTTCCAAAGGCTAACTCAAAACCCAACCCTAGTGTTTCCCCAACTCACAAAGAATTGACACTAGTACAAGGTAGAAAGACCACTCAACCCAAGCAACCTAATGAATTCTAACTACCTACACACAAGCAAACTCTATGAGTACATGCTTAAATTATAAAGAGAAATAAATTTGCAAGAGTTTGGCTATTAAAGAATTAATGTGCTTAGTTGAGACACATTTATGATGGGTATTTATAGTCAAAATACCCAAAACTATATGTTAGAAACATGTCTAAAGTTGTTTCCAACGGCTAGAAAAATCTGCATTAAATGCTCTGCAGAGTGTTATATTGCGGGCGCGAGATCATGATCGCGGGAGCGGTATTCATAAAAACCTCTAACGGCTAGTTTTCCTTGAGATCCAAACTTGGTCGCGGGGACGATGTCCCAGGTCATGGGCTCGATGGAGTTGGCAACCTTGATTATAGAGTATTCGCTGGCGCAATGCACTCTTGAATAAAATTCCTGCCTTTAGGTGTCGCGGATGCGATGACCTAGTCACGAGGGCGACCAAACTGCGTAGATACGGTTGTGGCTATTATTTCTTTTTGGAATTCCATTGCATGGGCGATCCTGTCGTCATGGGCGCGATCATCATGCTTGAGCCATACCTAGAACCTTTTGGCACTAGAATCACGGAGGCGATTATTGTGCCGCGGGAGTGATCAAACTGCTTGGATAAGGATGTACTACCACTTGGGTCGCAGGCGCTAGGCATTATCATTGTAACTCCTCAAATTTAAAACCATTTATATGTATACTTAGTAAAAATATTAACTTTATCATATACTAATCCTTTATATAAATAAAATTTAGTAATAATATTATAATGACAAAAACACTTTTTCCTAAGATTGTCGGAGTCTAGCCACATGAAGCTCTACCAAATCTAGTCTATCCCTTGTTTAAAAAAACAATAAATAGCTCCATTAAAAAAATCTGATCAATTTTTTCAATGTGATGTTTGAAATGTAACTCGTCCCTTTATTTTTTATTTTTATCAACCTGGCTGCTATTCCATTCATGTTTTATTTCTCGCATTGATTTCAATATTTCTAACAGTGGCATCCCACATCTATATTAAACAGGCTAGTGTTAATTTCTCTATATACGTATTTTTTTTTTTTTTTTGTGACGAAATTGTGTGCGGGGATGTGTATAAGTTGAAAAAAATATGAACTGGGTGCGCTGGCAATTAATCAAAAGCTTTTATATGTTACATTGGTCAAAAAATTCTGCGGTCAAAATTAGTAATTAAATTGCTTATTTTCTTTGATGCTAGTATTTTTTTTTTATCTCACACATAATAGTGGTACGAGCATATAGAACCCAGGGAGTAAAATCTCTGTATAATAATATTATTAGGACCGAAAGAAATATTTTTTTTATTTATCAATAAATGAACAGTTTATTAATTTATCATAAATAAATATTTATTAATTTAAGAAGATTTTTCATATTGTACATACATAGTATTAAATAAAAACTAAAAAAAATTATGATAATTACATTATTTAATCCAAAGAAGGTGCAAGTAAATTTTAGGCTTCATTACTAAAAAAAATACGACCTTTAGCGTGTTTTGTAATTTTAGCACGACTTTTTAATTTTGGCAAATCGATATATGAAGTATTTATAATATTGCAATTTGATATATCGTTTGTATTTCAAGCTGAAATTAGCTTACATGGACGCTAGATTAATTAAGATTAGCTGAAATTAGAGATGGATAGAATGTAAATATCATGATTACTTGAAATTAATCCAAAACAAAACAATCCTATTAATTGAAGCAATATTAGTTCACATCAATTGAATAATACACCAAACCTAAACATCATATTTTGGACCATAAATAGGGTTGTGTAAAAACCGAACCTGACCAAAAAACCAAACAGATCAATTTCAGTTCGGTTTCATTTTTCAAAATTTTTAAAATTTAGGTTCGGTTCGGTTTGGGATTTTTTTTTAAAAACCGAATCGAACCGCTAAACCGATTGAACCAAGCTGAACCGATCTGGTTTGGTTTTACCCTCTATACATTTCAGTTTGGTTCGGTTTTAAAAAATAAAAAAAATCAGTTTGGTTCGGTTTTGACCGAATGCACACCTCTAACCACAAATGGTTTTAATACTACCACCAATAAAAGCATGTGGAACCAGGTCAATTAATTTTAGCTTGAAATACAACCGGTGTATCAAATTGCAATATTAAAAATGCTTCATGTATCGATTTATTAAAATAAAAAGGTAGTGCTATAATTGTAAAAGACGTGAAATGTCATGTTTTTTTTTTTGGCAATTAAACCTAAATTTTATAAGTAAAAACAAGGTTGTTTCGTTAACTAGTGCTGTAAAGACATTTTTTTCTGGTAAATGAAATTTATAGGGATTGTCCAGTTTCATCCCCATAGGATTCCCAAACGTAGGCTGTATTACTTGCAATTTTTTTTGTTGTAGTTTCTTTTTCAACACAACTAAAGAGAAAAGAAACTTTTCAAAACTTTGCTTTTTTTTTTTACTGAGAATGGATCGGTACATCCCCACGATCATTAAATTATTAAATCACAAAAAAAAAAAAAACGTTAGGGTAATATATTTTTCCTATCATATTGAGATTAGGTAGCAAAATACGAGATTAATTCGATATGATTGCAAGAAATTAATAAGAATTGCCATACCCTTCTACTTAAAAAAAAAAAATTATAACCTATACTTGCAACTGTGAAAAGAAGAAAAAAAGAAAGAGAGGCAATGAAAGTTTTAATTTATGGCAGAGGTAAAAGATTACAATTTGTTGGAACCAAAGAAAAAGGGTCATTATCCATCAAAGTTGGTCCCAAAATGCCAACCCTCAACTAGAGGTGTTACTATCAGAATGGGCAGAGCCAAGAGAGTTAAGTATCTGCATTTGTATTGGTAGGAGACATATATATGTATTCGTAAAATTATGGTGATGTGATTCCTGCACTTTCAATTTTGTAATATTTTGATTCTTTTTCTTCTTTATATATAATATAATCTCTTGGATTAGGGACCACTTTTTTTTTTTTTTGAGTATTTATAACTTTTGTTCTTAACCAAAATTGCTACGATTAATTTTCATCATTATGGTGTACCATTTTGCCTGTTTCTATCCTCTTGAAAATACAAAGGAAGGTGACAAACTGTATATGAAAATTAACTTAGATAGATTAAACTCCAATGAAGGATATCTCTAGGGTTTTATCTTTTTATTTTTTTGTAATTCCATTTGTCCTAATTGTTGGGGATGGGAGGAGATATCTATAATTTGGATTTGCTTTTTGTGAATCTCTTTGCATTTATAGCAATGGTTTTAATCATTTAATTGTGGGGTCAGATCTAAATCGAATTTGATTGTAGAATCCATTTTCTCCTTTTTTTTTTAGGGGGAAATCTATTTTCATTATATAGCTTTGACATATCCCTCAATTATCATGTGTTTTACATATGTAAATTAACTAGACTAGTATTTTTTTCTCAAAAAAAAAAACTAGACTAGTATTTTGATAAAATTGAAAATTAAATTCTAAAAAATTAAATTATAAATGTTAAGTATTTTTTTAGATGTAAATGTTAAGTATTGAATGTAGATGATAAACATGAAATTTTTAACTAATTAATTTGTTTGATAACCATAATTACTGAAAATTATAAAAAAATTTTGATTGAACATATTTGACTAATTTATTGATAAAAATAAAAAAAAAACCATTTAACTTATATTTGAAATTATTTAAAAATATATAACATAAAAAATAAATTTTTTAAAACATTGATTGTGATAAATATATTTTTTTCTGAAAAATAATAAAAATGAGGGTATAAAGTTAATAGTAATTTCAGCGTATAGCGAGGATGTAAAAATTTTAAAATATTTTCAAAAGCCATCAAATACATTTAAACTAAATTTCGTAAGCCAAATTTTCTAGCTAAATAACAACTCGATTTTTTTTCGTTTTAATTTTCATATTCTAAGAATATTTCTTTTTTGAAAAAAATAATTGGAAGCATCTTTCTTACATTTTGAAAAGTGGGTCTTACCAAAAATTTTAGTTGTGATACTTTTCTCTTGATAAAAATAAATGAACTTAACTTGCTAATTGTTCATAATGTCCACGTCGCAAAAATGAAAAAAAAAAAGATTCATATTAACAATCATTTTTCTTTGTATACATTTTTTTTTCTCAAGATTGTGATCCATTTATTAAAATTAGAAAAAAAAAAATTTTCTTTGAATCCGTGATCCTATGTAATACCAAAATTCTATTTTTTTCTACATTAAAATTTATGAAATTGTGTTGAATGTGTATATATGCTACATATGACTTGAGTTTTTTTCTTAATTCTGACGTGATTTTATCAATTTACATCTAATTTTATGTGATACACAATAAATACAATCTCTAGTGAGAATGGATATTCATTTGTCTCAAATTGTGATGCAGTTTAGGTCAAATATAAATATTAAAGATTTAATTTATTTAAATAAAATGAATTAATTTATAATGAAATGTAATATTTATTTATATTTGATAAATATGTTATTTTTATGTTTTTTTGCAAATTTAATATATTGAAATTGATAATAAAAATAAAATCTACCACCCCAATTATATAATCATCAAAATAATAATTAATTATCTATAACTTGAGATAAATAGAGTATTTAGTCCACAATGTGGTAGTAATATATATCCAATCAGCAAAAAAAATATCAATAACTGGAGATAAAAAAAATTGAACACTCCACATAAATTTAAATTGAAAGAAACTCATAAACAGAGTAGAAAGCATTGAAAAAGAATAAATTAATAGCTAGTTAACTATATAAAGTAGGAAGAAGGGAAAATGAAAATTGATAGATTAGTCCTAATGAATAGAAGACTCCAAAAGAGTGCCCACAATGAATAAGGAGGAAGAGGAGGTTGGATTTGCAGGAAGAGCTTTGATTCTTTTGCAGCAATTTCAAAAGAAAAATAAAAAATAAAAACCCCACACACTCTGATGTTGCTTCCCATTTACCTAATAGAGATCTTTTTTTAAGGGTTCTATCAGCAAAATCTGCTGCCTCTTCTTGTGACTGCCATTATCATATCACAGAAAAACAGATGCCAAAGTACTATTTCTTGCATTGTATCACACATAGACTTAGACATAGACTAGACCCATTTTTTTCTTTTAGAAAAAATAAAATTATTATACCCCTTCACCAAACAATACCCACCCTCGTCTACTGACATTATCATTAAATACTGTCTACCTCTTTCTCTTGCTTCATAATTTTTTTTTAAAATGTGCCCATTTTTCTTTTCTTTATTGCAATGCACTCTTTTTATGTATATTTGTGATTTCTATTGTCATGTTACTGTTCTTCTTGGGTCTCTAAACTTAATCTTTTTAATTTATTCGTTTAATTCTAATAAAAGATAAAAAAAATTTGAAATTTTCCCATGAAAGTAATTTGTTTTTGAGATATATATTGACTTAAACTTTTTTTTTTAAAAAAAAATTATGTTCACATTTTCATGAATTGCATTACATGTTCAAGCTCATATATAAGTCTGACCTATATAATAGGTGCTAAAATGGGAAGCATATGTTTAAAGGGGGAAAAAGTCAAAATCTTCAAAGGACCACATGTAATGGAAACAATAAGTCGCATTACAATCTAGACAAAATTATGCTAGTTGCATATTTGGTTGTTTCTGTGCAAATTTACCAAGTTCCATATGTATATAGTTGGAGAATGTGGTCATCCACCAAAAAGCCAGAGAAGGATGCTTGGTTTGCTTTAAGTAATAGCACATCACATTGCCCACAAACCTAATGTACATCAATAATTCTCCATTCACTCCTTTATTTTGTTAGCTCACATTTTGCCCATGAGTCAAAAGATAATATACTATATTGCATGTCATATTCATTGTGTTATATACTCCTCATAAGCTATGGATTAACTTCCATATAGGATTGTGCATGAACCGAAGGGTGGAGACTTTTACATTCCACTTATTGATAATTACACTCCAATTTATTGTTCATGGACTGATATGTCCTCTTCATTGATTTTTTTACTATTTTTTCTTTTCATTGAAATTGAATAATGAGAGAGAAGTCAACTACATCTCACTCTAATTATATTTTATATTCTTTTTACATATTTTTTACCTTAATTAGTAAGACACTTTCACTATTTTTTTTATCATTCAAATAATTTTATTTTAAGTCTAACTTTTTATATATTATTGTTCTAAAATGACCAATATTTAATCTACACACACTTAATAAATGACCAATATTTAATCTACACACACTTAATTATTTATTATATATTTACTAATATAAAATTTTCAATATATAGTTTAGTTATAATTTTTTTAATTTATCCAAATTAAATTTTGAATAAAAAATTTAACTAATAAGAATGCTAAATAAATTTCTAATTACATAATGTACTGCTTAATTCATATTCTAGTTGTACAATA
>CANYLF016176096.1:0-15614 GCA_948193215.1 Bocquillonia castaneifolia
TTAAAGAAAAAAAATTTAAGGTGAATCAAATAAATATTCGAAGCCTTCTATTTTTAGAGGTACTAATATTTATTTTCCTAAGTGGGATGGTTCTCCTAAAATGAATATTTACTAAATGCAAATCCTTGTTTTGATAGAAAAATATGCATAAATACTTAAATGCTAAATTTCCTACTGAAATAAAGAAGAATCCAATGGCATTCGGGACAGAAGGAAAATAAATATTCCTTTCAAGAACCATATGGCAAGAAAGTGCCAATTTCCAAGCTAAGATTGGAAACCAAAAATAGAAGTTTGAAGATTAAAGGAATAAAATCAAGGCTTCATACGTGAAGATGCATTGCAAGTTGACTTTGAGTTTTGTTCCTTGTAAATCAAGTCATCTTGATCCGATCTTCAAATCTCTTAATTGAAAAAAAAAAAGTCGAGACATTATCGCCACAAAAAAATCAAGCTAGATATCTCGAGGGGCATTTGTAGATATAAAAAAATTTTGACCCAAAAGTAAAATAATTGGGTTGATTTTATGTCATTGGGTTACCAAATTTAAATTATTTAGTAAAACAAAATTATTACTAAATAAAGTATCCAATAATATCAAATAAAATATTTTGGTGAATATCAAATATTTACCTACCTAAATTGAAGAATATATTATTTTCTTTACATATATAGTTGAATGAATAAAATATTTGACTAATTAAAGAAAAAATATATTTCTTTTCAAATGTGTCCAACTACCATAATTGCACTCTCCTCATTTCTCCTATAAATAAAGGTGCATTATGCTCAAGAGGGAGACACATAGAACAAGCACCGGAATTCTACAAACAAAAAATCAAAGGCTCTGCATAATTCCCTCCAAGCAACAAGAAATCAAGTGTGGGATTTTGCAAACAATGTAACAAAGAAACTCTGCATAATTCTCTGATCCAAATTTCAAAGCTACTATAGTGGCTTCAAATCAAATCAAGTCTGAATCTTCATACTGTGGTCATCACTCTTTGAAGATTCAACAATTTTCTTCACAAAGCAAAGAAGATTTCTACAATGGATTCAAGAACAAGCTTGACAAGCCCTTGATCCACAATTCCTTGAAAGAAAGCATCAAATGATTTATTTTCTACACACGTAGAAATTGCCCCATAGAAATTGTACACCTTCCCTTGATTTTAAATTAATAAATTTGATATTTGATTGTCATTTTCTTTTTCTCTATTTGAGGACAAGAAATTTAAGTGAACAATATAATTAGTAATTAATAACTATAATTCTTCACCTCCAAGTTAAGATTCTGAATAATTAATCGATTTTTTCTGTTCTTCACCTCCAAGTTAATATTCTGATGGTTCCCTTGAAAATACAACGTCACTCTATTACTCTTAATATAGATCATATCCTTGTTGGACAACGAGAGGGATTTTGTGGATCTCATCAGTTGTGAATTAAAACACCATTTACGAACAAGGATGTTGCCATGATTCCCTTCTGTGTGTTGAACTAGAAAGAGCGCTTTTTTTTTAAAAAGAAGAACTTTTTTTTTAACAAGAACTAGAACGAGATTGATGGTCGAAATGTTGAAAACTTCGGTTACTATATAACTGCATTTGAAGAGGATTATAATTTTAGTTCAGGTAACTCTAAAACTATGATTTTAGGCAATATTCTGACACGTGAAAAAGAAAAACATATCTAGTAAAAAAAATAGGGGAAAGTACAAATAAGTATCCTACGGTTTTATAACTTTTCATTTATGTAACTTGTGGGTTTTTTTTTTTTGACAAATTAATACCCTGTGGTATATATAATTATTAGATTTTATTACACTCTCAATTAATATGAATTGTTTTATAATATAAAATTAATATAATATAAATTTTACTTATATAATATTATCTCAAGTGAGTTACCATCATGTTAATCATTAGAAAAGTTTAAACAAATTTTATATTTATTTTAAAAATATACTTACTTTATTCTTAATAAAAATAAAATACATGTTATTTTAATATCCTACAAAAATAAAGTGATAGAATGAATGTTAAATCGCTTAAAAAATAACTCTATCACTTAAAATACATATTATCTTCATGATAGATTATAAAAAAATTAATCATATTAGTTGAGATGGCATTAAAGTGTAACAATTATATATAACACAGGGTACTTATTTGTCAAAAAATACTCACAAAATAACTAAGTGAAAAGTGATGAAACCCCGTGATACTTATTTATACTTTCTTCAAAAAAAAAAAATGACTATATTTTAAACAAAGCACGTGCATTGTACCCGTTGATACATGCAAGACTGTTTATACAAGTAACAAGAGCTTCATATTTTTGGAAGGTTGAGGCAAAATTCTGACACCGTAATAAGATTATAATATGGGAGATTTCAACCGTGATTTTCGGCAAAACTTGTTATCTGGCCTTTAACGTTTCTGGTTCTTCTATTAGATTTCTGCATTTTTTTTTTTTGATAAATGGAGATTTATTAAAAATCCACAAGAAGTGGAAGTCCTAAATTGATAATTTCACACATTTAAAGGCTACATTACCAAATGACAATTACAATCTAGTGCATTTAAAAGATTGCACGAAAACATCTAAATACATCTATTAAAATGTAAGGAAAAGTAGGAAATTTAGATTTGAACTAAAAAACCACTTCAGAGATTAATTTAAAAATTATATCTTCCAAGTCCAGATTTATGTATCTTTTATTCCATTAAACTCATTTAAAATTATTTTATTGCATTAAAACCATAGCTTGAGATCTCCCTGGACTAATATTATAATCTTCTTCATGTACCGGTTAATAGTAACGAAGTTTTCAAGAATTACACTATGAAAGGTTTCAAATTCTCTCAGCCGCAACCAAACCATAAACACCTACCGAAACCCTAGAGCTAGTTTTTAAAATGGTATCAAACCTTTATTAAATGTTTCAAATTCAAATTTGTTACTTTTCTTCTATTTGTATTCAATTAAGTACCATTACTTTTATTTTCGTTACAGACGATGATGGTATCAAATCAATTTCCAGTTAAATTTTTGTTGATGTAACCGAAATAATATCTTATATTAAATCAGTACCTAAACCGTAATTATTATATCAAAATGATACCTAATTTATAATTATTATGTCAAAATGATACCAGATTATATTTTTAAATTGTGTAAAGATTTTATAATTATAATATTTAAATATATAAAAATTATTATTTAAAGTGAATACATTAATAAATTAAAAAATGGTAAAATTTTATTGTATTACTACTAATTAATTTATGTATGTTATTAAATCTATATATAAAATTTACTTTTTGATAAATTGTAAGCTTTTAATAATAATTACTAAAAGTTTTAATTGTTTCTAAAAATAAAATATAAAAGTTCAATAAATTTTTTAATTGTAGTAAAATATTTTATAAAGGCAAAAGGTACAGAAACACCCTTCAACTATATGTCAGAGACTGCTTCAGCCCTTTAACTATTTGTTGACAGAGCGCCCGGGACCAGCCCGTCGGTTGGTGTCCAATGGAATGGCGACAGACTCGCTAGATGAATTTTTAGAATGTCATGAAAACAGTTGTGGAGTCACCACCCGAATTGCATCGGGATCACCTAGTGATTAACAAACAGATAGATTCCTCAGGAATCCCCATTCGTCATCACACAAGATGATTTCTGGGTTCAGAATCCGTCATCCATTCTTGGGGCAATTTCCCATTTAATTAAGTAATAAAGTCATTATTTCCTACCAGAGACAAACAATATAAAAGCGATAAATCACCCAGAAAGTAGGATGAAATGAATGGGCGCGCCTAATATTGTTTCTCATCGATTTTAGCCCTGCATTAAGTCCCTTCTAGTTAACCCTGATTGATTGAGTGCGGATTGCTGTATTGGTGGGTTACTACTTATTTTAATAATGGTTAGCCAAGTGGATTATTGCCTTATTTATTTACATGCATAACATCCACAGTCAGTTTCTACGTATTTTTCCATTTATTAATAGGTTAACGTTTGCACATTAATTTGTTAATTATTTACCCGAAATATTGGAATGGCAGTAATATACATACACCCTTAAAGAAAGGAAAGGTGAAATGAGTTTCTACCATTTTATTGTACTTATTACCGGGTTTATTTATTATAAATCTCTAGTTAATTATTTACATTCAAGCCTAGGTGATTTACATAGAAATAACAAGAGAACCTTACCAATCGACCGATTTATCCCGGAGAGGACTTATCAGTCGACCTTGGAGCTTCAAATAAGTCGATCCACGATATTATTTCCTCCACTTCTCCCTACCATCGTGAAGGTCTGGCCGGACCTTTGGTTGGAGGTTCGGCCGAATGTTTGGTTTGGGCCAGGCCCAAGTTTTAAAAATAATCGAAGCAGGTGGGACATCCGTTTGGGATTTAAATGTCCGGCCGGACCATCAAACATTCGGTCGGACCTGTAAGTTGAGCTTTGCATATGTTTTCTCCTGTGTTATTACAATTTCTTACAAATAATAAATACACAAGGCGAGCAAAAGTCATAAGATACTCCTAGAGGTCTATTCTGGGCTATAGTAATGGCTTCCGATAGTAACCCAATTCTCCAAGTTAGGACACTGTTCAAGTTTGAAGCTTGGGCTACGAAGCTTCAAACTTGAATTCAGTTGGTTCTACATCCTCCTGGCTTCACGTGGGACTCGTATATGCAAACAAAATGTAAAATAAAATTAGTATATGAAATATAGAAAGTTACAGTAAGTTAATAATAGATAAATGTAAGAATATGCTTATTCTGGATGTATGGATGCTTCGTGGATGGTTCGTTGCCCTTAGAATAGAGGTAAGTTACCGCTTTTAGGTAGAGAATGAGCTTCTGGATTTGACGTAGTCTCCTCGTTCGGAGACCTAAAGAACTATGAAATGAGTTTCACAGAGAAATGAGTTTCACAGAGAAATTAAGTTTTGAAAAATGAGTGTGTGTGTGCTCTCTCTTTCTTTTCCTCTCAATATTTTTCTCTTTATCTGTGTCCCAAAAAGATTCCCCCCCCCCCTGTCAGTGTAAAAACTTAGGCTATTTATAGAAGAAAATCGAATCTTTTTCAGCAACTTGTTCAAGTTGCAGCATGGGTGTAGGCTAGTGTAGATTAGAGGTCTCGAGTGCACTATGGATTCATGCATCTTGCCTCATAACCTGTCATGTCAATGTAAACATCCGACCGGATCATTGGTGAACATCCGGCCGAATGATCATTGGGCCTAGGCCTAACATGGATTTCTGCAGCATATGGGCCAGGTGGAAATGATGTAGGTTCAGCTGGATCATTGGACATCCAGTCGGACTATCATTTTGGGCTAAATTCATTTTGAAAGCACTTTGGAATCATTTTCAACCCTTTGGCTCACTTTCATGAGAAACTAGGTGACAGAGTGGTCCGTGTTTGGACTATATTCATCACTGGGCTCTGGCGCCACTTCCATGTACCTGCATCCAAAAATCAGGTGTCTATAGTTGCCCCGCTTTGTTGGAGTTTAGCAATAATAGCTAATTAAATGAATAAACAAATGACAAAGCAAAGTAAACAAACATAAACAAATAAATAAGAAAAGGACAATCCCTTGGAGGTCGATAGTCATCGCTGAAAAGCCAGAGCTAGCCTGTCCCCGGATAAGTCTAGGAAGCTTTTATGGTCGGTCTAGACAGGGAACCTAAGCCATTGGTGACTTAGGAAGACGTCGGGTCAAACCTGGAAAGCCTAAGGCGCGTCTAGGTCCCCTAGGCTAGGAACCTTGGACACTGGAATCCTAAGGAGTTTTAATAAATTATGGGACGCTGTTGGAGCTTCTGGTCATGGATGACTTGCCGTCGATTTTGCTGTAATTCTGTTGACTCATCTGTCATTTTCTTAAAGCAACTTGTTGTCGATTAGCCTGTTAATTTGGTCGGTGATGATTTACCCATTTCTTGTTTTATAGCTTTTGGTAAATGACTTATTGCTGTCTGAATTTTTTTGAGAAAATTGCTCCTATGAGTTCTGAAAAATTATCTAGGGCTCTGCTCCCCTCCTGAAAAATATTCTGGCTAACTGTAGAGTTGTCTAAAATTTTGTTGAAGCATCCGGTGCAGTTAATTTGACTCCTGAGCTTAATTGCAGCAATTTTAGGCTTGATTTGGAACTGTTTGTCATGAATTTCTTTATTTTTGGGCCTGTCTACAAGATTTGAATTTTCGGGCACCAAAATGGTAATTTGGCACCCCACTTTCATTTTGGAAACCACCACTTCTACTTCCTTTGCCATTTTCGGTTTCATTTCATTTGCTCCTAAAATTGACTTTGCCTTTAACTCTCCATTGATTGCTCCTTTGTATTTGGATTTTTGACAAACTCTAACCCATTAATTTTCTTCTCTTTGCTTGCTTTTCCTCTCTTCTTATTCTATTTTCCCTTTCTTCTCCTATTTTCCCCTTTTAATGGCCGACGGTAGTGGAGAACTCATAGAGGGTGGAGTTCGGGCCACTCTTTTAGCTTTGGAGGCTTCCCCGCCTGCTGTGGATGTTCTAAACCCATTTCTGGATCATATATGTTCCATTTACAAAGTAAATGAGTGCATTTATGCACCCAATGCTTATGGCATGGAAAGGGGAACCGAGATCAAACCCTTAACTAATCTGGGAGTCCAAGTCTGATGTTACGCTTCAATACAGGTTGGTCTTCATTGCCCAGTGTTTTGTTGATGCTTTGATTGCCATTGGTGTGGTCTGGTGTCTGTTAGGTTAGATTTGCAGATCCGGCCGGACCTTCGTGATCATCCGATCGGATGTTTGAAGTTTCGACTGAATGTTCTTGATTGGCTTGGACATTCTTGCTATGCATGTATATATATTCCTGTATTTGTGTGTGATGTGTTTGGACTTGACCTAGTGCTGTGGGACCTTGGACAGTGATGTTTTGCATTTTGTGATGCCTTGCCCTATGTGTGGACTATGAACTTATATGTGAACATTTGGCCGGATGTTCATTTGGTGCGTAAAGATCTAGCCGAACCATTGTGATCATTCGACCGGATGTTCAATAGTCTGACCGAATTTGTGGCCTGTGTTGGAGTAGAAAATGTTTGAAGCCCTTAACTCATTCATTATCAGACTATGATTATGCTATGGACTATGTGTGATTATAACGCATGTCTGTAAGTGTGCTAGGGCCTGTAACCCCTGTGTTTTACCCTCATTCGTGCATTCTTTGCTAATCTTTGGCCCGTTTATAGTGAGATTTTGCGTTATGATTCAAAACTTGATTGTTTCGGATTATGACCATATTATTTCCTGTGTACGATTGTAATATGTATGTGTGGATGTGACTGGGGTTGTGATCTCTGTGTTTGCACGTGTTTATGCATTTTTGCCTATTCTTGGGCCCGTTACATCGTGCATATGTAAGTGTTTGGGTGCCTAAGACCTCAACGTGTGCATGTTTTGTGAATTCAGCACCTGTTTATGCTTTTTGGCTTGATTTTGGCTTACTGTCGTGTTTGTGCTTGCATGTTGGACTTACAATGATTGTTTTTCTCTACAGAGGGAGTCTACTACAAGCTTCTCCCAAGCTGACAACTTGTTTGATTCCAGGAAGGTCTGAAATATGGTTTCTAAGTCTATTAGAGCTTGAGTTCATTATGCTGGCCTTGAGACATTTGTGATGATGTTACCAGACTAGCTGGGTCATGTTGACCGTATCTCTACCTATGCTTTGATGGAGTGATGGATGTGTAGTACCCACACCTTTTAGCTTCCGTACGGAGAGTACACCCTTACTCCTTGGGCCTTTGCAGCTATGACTGGGGTCCGGTGTGCTGGTGAGAGGATCCACTTTGATGGTGCCTTGTATTTTACTTCCATGAATGAGAGGAGTGCCTATTTCATCCGCATGTTTGGCCATCAGCCTATTTTCCAGGATAAGGACACGTGGATTGTCTATTCCATCATGTTGGAGTGGCTTGCACTATCTATCCAGGAGGGTCCAGATGGAGTTCGGAGGTACGTTGAGCCAATTATAGAGGCATACCGAGATTAAATGGCCAGGTTCTTTTAGTTCCACCTGTTGGTGAGTACCTTATTCAGCAATGAGACCAGCAGTTTGTGGATCCATTTTGTGCCCCTGCTGAGAGACTTTGACGCCTTGGGGCAATATCACTTAGGCTCTGCTGCCTTAGCTTATCTATATTCCTGTTTGGACAAGTTCTCCATTGAGTATAGGAAGCTAAATGGCTTCTGGCATGCTGTCTAGGTAGTTGTTTCTTGCTTTAACATTTCTTTAATTGTTCATGAAGTTGTTGTTGATCTGTTGTTGTTCTTTTTGCAGATTTGGGTCATTGAGATGGGCTTACTGAAGAACTTCCGCTCTATTGGTGTTCCTAGAACATTGCCGGCCCTGAGGAGGTGGGGTGCCTCTCACAATACGACTCCCTAGATGGACTTGGCAGCCCACAGGAAAGTTCTGAAAGAGCTGACTCACACCAACGAGGATGTAAGTATTTCCCTATAACCTTTGCATTTTCCTTGCCTGCTTTGTCATGTGTTCTGATTATGGACCCTTTTCATGGCAAATTAGCTATAACTAGATGGGCGATGCAGAGAGGTTGCCGAGTATATGACTATTTCCTTGGAGAAGGATGACAGGAGACTGCTGCTGGAAGGCTCTGATTGCAGTATGTGGTTCCAGAGGGAGAGTTCATGAGCAGACTTAGGAGACTGAGAGGGAGGTGGTTCCTCAGGATCCTCCTCAGGACATGTTCTAGACTCACAGGATGTCCAAGCTCTAGGTCGGCCCTTGGATCGTTGGTGAGGATGCCATGAATTTTATGGTTGAGGAACACAGGTATCCTGCCTTCTTGGAGAGCGCCTGCTTACCCGCTCTTCCTCTTCCTGTAGTGAGGGCTATGGCTATAAGTATTTGTTTGCTCTAGATCTCATGTTCTGGCTTTGACTTGTCCTGATATTTCTAATTGTTCTTTCAGGCTCGGAGGGTCGTGGCCAAGCTGTCGAAGAACATCCGAGGCTTAACCTTGATGGCTGGAGGGTCTATCGGTCATGTAGGTACCTCCGCTGCAGGTGCTCGTGCGACTGCCGTTGCCTAAGGCCCGGCTAGGAGAGGTACTGTTCCTCTTGGTCGAAGGGGAAGGATTAGCATTTGGGAGGTTACCTCTTTTCCCCCTTCAACCTTCACCTACCGTACTCCTTAAGGCATTAAGGAGCAGGTTATCGAGTTATCTATGGACCACTAGATGGTTGTTTCTCCTGGTGTCAGCCATGTAAGTATGCTGTGATCGCCATCTTGTGTGTTTCTAGGTTGTTGCCCTTTTGGGATCCTTATGGCTCTTTTATTTCTTACAAATTTCTGTTGATGATGCATACCAGTTGGTTGGTATGTTTCAGGCCTACAAGTTCCTGACCGTGGAGTTGTGTACGGCTTGGTAGACCCAGTTGGCAAAGAAAGATGCAGAGATAACCCTTTTGAAGACTCAAGTGATGTAGATGTCAACTGGGCCGAGGTCTTCGTCAGAGGAAGAGTCTTCTTCTCAAGATTCTAAGTCTAAGGAGGAGGAGGAGGAGCAGGAGTAAGAGCCTGCTAGACGTGTTCATCCCAGGAACGGTTGATCTTCTGTATTTATTGTGGAAGTTTTACTTGTTGTTTGCGTGCTTGTTTGGCCCTTTGTTTTGAACACTTATTGACGTTGACTGTTGCTCATAGAGACAACATTTACTGAACCTGTTGTGTGTATGCTTAGGATGTTTGGATGCTTGGATGATGTCTGAACTTCTTTATGTTATGATTGTGTGTTGATGCATAGTTAGAAAGTGCAATTACATCTACTATTCACATGTATACATGCATGAATGTTTGTGAAATGCATGAATTACAGAAAAATATAAGCTGTCTCAGAATTTGAACGTTCGGCCGGATGTTCAATGCTACACGAAGGTTCGATCGGATGTTTGATAAAGGTCCAATTGGATCTCTGGCCACTACATGTAGGATTTTTTACGTCTGTTGCTGCGTTTGACAGGTGTGATGCCACTAATCTATTTCTTCTGCCTTCTGTGAGTTATAGAGCTTGCATGGTTGCAAATCTCTACTCCAATAGGAATTGCCTCCCAATCCTTATACATGCATGTTTTGGTTGGAAGTGTGTGGCTTTGGCTATATAAGGAGGAGGTTTTCAAGCTTATTCCTTCACTCATGGCTTTCTTATCTTGCTATTCTCTTCTTCTTACTTTCTTTGCTTTGTTTCATAGTCTTGCCTTGGGAATGGCTTCCATCCTTTCCTTTACTCCTTCTATGCTTGAAAGCTCCATCCAAGAATTCTTGGGTGATAGTCATCAGAAATGGAATTTTATTTTTGATTTTGTTTGTCTCCTTTGGTTGCTTTGAGGAGTATGAAAAATGATTAATGTTTCCTCCGTAGTGCTGCCAAGTACTGGAACCATCAAGATCCTGTGTTTCATTTTAGGGGGGTTGAAATGTGCCCCCTGCCTGAAGAGTTTGCTGCCATCTTGGGGAAGAGTTATGTTTCTTCATCAATTCCTGTAGCCTTGCCTAGCTTAGAGTTAGTTTTTCCCAATTTCATGGTACCATTATATGACGTGGCACCCCAGACACTACAAGTCTACACTCATCATAAAATGATGTTACTACATGGGTTGATGAAAAACTGCAGGCGTAAAGTGACCAGCTATCCTTCCTAGCAAAGGATCATTGCTTTCTACATTTATGTGGCTTTTCTATTGGTTGACCCTGATAGCACGGGTGACATCCAAATTGCTCACATTATCGATCAGGTGGAAGTGGGTGCAAATCCCTTTCTGGTTATTTTGGCTGAGACTTTTTGTGGGTTTTTAGGTTTATTTTTTTGGCTTTGTTAATGTGTGTTTTGAGTAGGTTTGGCTAAGGGAGAGGCTGGATTTGTTGGAGGTTACCAGAAACTTAAGCTGTTATGTACCCCGACAATTGATGACTCGTTCTCTATCTCGTGTTGTACTCCATGCAACAGAAGATGAATGGGATGGTTTTCTGACTAACCAGCGGGAGGATAAGATCCGTTGGCATTGTCCATGGTGGTCTCTTACTGAAGTGACAGTTGAACTATTTGAGAGGTGTGTTCCCTTGGCCGGGTTGCATTATTCCAGCTTTTATACCTCGTCTCGACTCTGTCATCAATATGGTCAGATTCAACGCATTGTGTCCCTATTTCCTATCTTTGATACATCACTTTTGCAGCCTCAATTTCTTGCCCAGATTCATTGTGAATGGTGTGGCAGATGTCGGATTACTAACGTGAGATTCAATAGCAGTACTGCAACTGATGACTTTTATAAGGTATGGGTATCGATGCAAGATCGTGAACCATTTGCTTCTCGTTCCCGAGAGCTGAATTCCTTGTATGTAGCAAGCAGGATAGAATATGCAAATGTTGGGCGTTAGAAGGTCTCATACCCGCCCTCTACTTATGCTTAAGATGTTTCCTTTTATGAAAATGTAAACAATCCATTATTCCATAAATAAGATAATGTTTACAAATAATTCTACTTTATTAATGCAATGCAAACTTTATTTACAAAAGTGTACTGTACTAATTGCGTCTGACATTGCTCCCCTGTTACCAACCACCCTTCGCAGGTTTTTTAGCTGGAAATTTTCTCTCAAACCCTAATTTTTACCTAAGTGTAGAGTCTCCATGGGATTCTTTACGAGGTTTTCACCCTAGCAGGTTGCCCTAATTTTTGAATGGGTTTTCAACTTATCGGGCTCCTTTTTTTTCTTGTTTTTAAAGGTGGTACTTCTTCAGCCTGTCCATGTTGATGGGTTGAGTAAATTCGTTGCCGTCTAAGTTTGAAATTTAAATGCTCCCTTTGGTAGGATTTTCACGACTATATATCGGCCTTCAAAGTTGGTTTGAACTTGCCTCTAGGATCAAAGGGAATGGGCCTGGCCTGTTTCAGGATGCAATTTCCTTCCTTGATAGCACGGGGCTTGATACCTTTGTTGAATGCTCCAGCCAACCTTTAATGGTAAAGTTGAGCGTGGTAGAGAGCCTTATTCCTTCCAAAGATAGAAGTTGCTTGTACTTCTTTTCTGCCCATTCTATCTCTGACAACCGTGATTCCAGTGCAACCCATAGTGACTTGCATTGCATTTCTATAGGAAGTACTGCTTATCCCCCATATACCAAAGAGAAAGGTGTTTGTCTTGTTGTGCTCCTAATGGTGGTGTTGTACCCCATGATAGCATACAGTAACTGCTCCGACCAGTCTTTGTATGTTCTGACCATTTTTGCTAGGATCTTTTTAATAATTTTGTTGGCGGCTTCGATGGCTCCATTAGCCTGTGGTCTGTAAGGAGATGACTTATGCTACTCAATACCGCTTTTTTTTAGAAAGTCAGCTATTTCCCCCTGGAATTATACCCCATTGTCTGACACTATATGGTGAGGAATCCCGAATCTACACTTGATTTTCTTGGATAGGAACTCAGCCATCTTACGGGCAGTAACTGTGGGAAGTGAGATGGCTTCAACATATCTGGTGAAGTATTCAACTACAACCATGATGTATTTATGGCCATTGGCGGTTGTAGGCTTTATTGGACCTATGATGTCGATTCCCCAATCAGAGAAAGGACAAGCAGACACGATGTTGTGCAGTTCTGAAGGTGGAATGTGGATCTGATCCCCGTTTATTTGATTGTTATGGTAACTGCGAACCATTTTGATGCAGTCTCTATCCATGGTATCCCAGTAATACCCTTGCCGCTGTATTTTCAATGCTAACGCAGGTCCACTCATATGATGCCCACAAGTTCCAGCATGAACATCTTTCATGATTTTGTTATGCACCTAAGGAGTATTTCGGCAGGTGACCTTCGGTAAAACACGCCCTCATGGTAAATGTAGCTCCTGGATTGGAGCCTTAGGGTGAAGCGTTGCTTGCTTGTCGATTCTGACGAGTATTCTAGTGCTTCCAGGTATCTCATGACGTCATGGAACCATGGTTTTTCTTGAGGTCCGGTGGAGCATACTACTTTTTCCTTTACATAACATGGCTATATGGCCCTTGTCATTACTAGAGGTTTTATCTGTATTTTACCAAGATCTTCCCATACTGAGGCGAGTGTAGCCAAAGCATCAGCCATTTGGTTTTCTCTTCTTAGTAGATGAAATAAGTTGCATTTTTAGAAGTAACTTTTGACCTGCTGCAAGCACTCAACATATGGTTTTAGTTTTTCATCCCTGACTTCCTATTCATCTGATGCTTGGCTAATAATCAGCTTCGAGTCTCCATAGATTGAGATTTCTTTAGCCCCTACTGAGTTTGCAGATACTAACATAAAGATACATGCTTCATACTCTGCCATGTTGTTGGTAACGGGGAATTCTAGCTTCTTTGTAAGTGGAATTCGTTCTCCTGTAGGCGTTATGAGTAACACACATATCCCCGCTCCTTTGTGATTTACCGCTCCATTGAAGTATAAAACCCATCCTTGGACTTCTATTGCATTAAGTCCTTCATCTGAGAACTTGAATTCCAACTGTTTAGTTGACTCTTTTGGATTTAGAGCTAGGAATTCAGCTATGGCTCGCCTTTTGATTGTTTTCTTCATGACATATCGGATGTCAAATTCTGTCAGCAACACCACCCATTTAGCCAACTTCCCGGTTAAGACGGGAGCTTCATATAAGTGTTGTAGAGGATCTACTTTAGCCACCACTTCTACTTAGTAGGACTTAAAGTAATGTATGAAGTCGACACACATTCCCACTCTGCCGTCTTTCTTAGGAACAGGGACAATGTTAGCCAACTATTTTGGATATTCAACCACTTCCAAGAACTTCACTTTCAACTACTTGGCTATTTCTTCTTTAATCAACTGTGCCCATTCTGGTCTCAGTCTTTTAAGCTTCTATTTAACTGGCTTCATCTTCGGGTCAGTAGGAATGAAGTGTTCTGCTATATTTCTGTCAACCCCAGGCATGTCATCATAGTCCAAGCGAATACTTCCCTTTTATTTTTAAGAATCTGTTCAAATCTCACTCTTTCTTCAGGAGTTATATCAGATGCAATCAGTATTTCTCGTGGCATTTCTTCTGTACCTAGATTGAATGCATTCGTTTGCACAAAATTAATGTTAAACATGCTTATGCTATGATCGATGAAACGCATAGTGCCATCAGGATGAACATCACACAAATAAGCAAAGTTGGAAGTTATATCATTGACCTTCGAAATGAAAACATCCTCTTCCTCAAAGAGGTTGGGATTTATTACATTAATGGAATAAAAAGTGTCTACAAGTGCATCAGTAATAAAAGCATCAAGGTCGGAGTAGTCAGCCTGGGCGCAAGCTTCATCATCATCTTCTTTTATGACTGGCGCCTTCATCATGGAAGCCAGGTCTTCAGAAATGAGTTCTTCCAGGATTAGGGAAGGGCTCAGGGTGGAGCATTTGTTGCCCCCAGCTTCGTCCAGGGTCTTTTGGGTTTTAGGGACAAAGCACTCATACAGACCTTTCTTCTTGGTAAAGTTTTCCATCCGTTTCCTCGAAGAATCTCTTGTGTATCCCAAACCTTTGCAAGTGGTCTGAGTTTTAAAGTCAGAGAATGTAGTGATCCCTTGTTGATTCTTGCCTAGGGCAAGAGCTAGGAAATAGTTCATCTTCTGAAGTATAGCGTCAACTTGTGGATTCACTTACTCTTCACGGATTCCCATGATCTGGAACCCAATAGGGGAGATTTCACCTTTAAGCGTAGCTTGTAGCACTGCTATGGACTGAATTGGTTCTACATTGACTGTCAGGACTCCTCCTTTATATGGGAACTTGATTTTCTGGTGAAGCGTCGACGGGATTCCACCTAAGGAGTGAAACTAGGGTCTTCCCAATAGTACTGTAAAAGTCATAGGGATATCCAACACAATAATGTTAACTTCAGATTAGATCGTCCCAACTTTTTAATTTAGTGGTGAATGTGCCTTCAACACTTCTTTTAGAGTCATCATAAGCCCGGATGACAAGGTTTGATGGTTTTAGATTTGACCGTTTTAGATCTGAAGGTGAAATTCCTAATTTGGAGAGGAGCTTTGCAGCACAGACATTGATGGTAGACCCGTCATCTACCATGATGCAGGAAGTTCTTTTACCATTGTCTTCAGTAGCAATGTATAGAGCTTTATTGTGATCATGACCTTCTAAAGGCAAGTCTTCATCAGAGAATGTGATTTCACCAGGTTTCTTTTCCATTATATTATTAGTAATAGTGCCCTAGGCCTATTGTATGGACATGGTATTTTGACTATTTATGAGAATTTATTATTGTCATGATTTGCATGTTTATTATATAATACTGTCCTTGAATAATAAAATTAAATATTCTAAATGTCCCTAATCGGTTATTGTTGTGGGAATAACAATGAATTCAGATTAGTATGAAATTTGATTGATATTCATGGGATGAATATGTGTATGAGATACAAATCAAATTTATATGTATTTGTTGAGAACAAATATTGGACATACCCGCCTTGAGATTAATACATGGATCAAAGTCATAAGTTAATC
>CANYLF016176795.1:0-13373 GCA_948193215.1 Bocquillonia castaneifolia
TTATTTATTTTTATTTTTATTTTTTTGAGTTGGGGTGGGGGATTTGAACCTGAGACTCACAGATCCAATAGTAGGTCTCCACCATTAGGCTATGTTTTGGGAGACAGAAAATTTTATTTATACTTTGGCCCCCAAAGAAAAAAGGTCTAGGTCCACCACTGTTAATTTGAGTTACAATATTGATGTAAGTGATGATATCGACTGTGACTTTGGTACGGAGCTTGAGTTTTCTAACTAGGATGAATGCGCTCATTTTTTATTAAGATAAAAGTAAAAAATTATAAATAACATCAAAATATAATATAATAAAAATAAAAATATGTAAATTGATGTCTAAATATATTATTTAGTATAAACATTAATATTTATAGACTCTAATAATAAATATATTCATTGACATTTTTATCCTATAATAAAATATATTTAGACACTAATGTGGATGTTGTTAGCATTATAGTATCATATTTTATTGTTAGCTATAAGTTATTATTTTTAATGTAACATAAAATATTAAAAATGATTAAAATTGTATCAACATTGGTAATTAATATAGTAAAAATAAAATACTAGGGGTAAAAAATATATTTCTCAAACTTGAAAGGGCATTTAGTGTATTATTGTAAAGCACAAGGGGTAAAACGTAATTATCCCATAAAAAAATCACTAGATGGTGGAACGATAAATAAATAAATAGAGTATAAGTTTTAGTGGAATTTTCACTTTTGAGTTTTATAATTTTTTATATATTTTAATTACATGACTAACAAAAATTTTGAGTGTAATTTGAAGCATTTTCACTCATTAAACCAAGAAATTGGTTGTGATTGAAATTTTAGTGTTCATATTCATAAAAATTGGAGATTAAGTATAAATATAGGGGACAAATTGACCTTCAAAGCAAATTTAAATCGTATATAGAGTCTATAGACTTACAGTGAGGGCGTCCACTCAATATAACCAGCGTCTCTCCTCCTCTCTAATTATAAAATGAGCAAGCAGCAAGCATCAGTAAAATACTAAAATGCATCTACTTCTTCTTCTTCTTCTTCATAAATCACAACTCGCATAACTAAATTTGTGTTTTGTAATTTTATTTAAAAAAAAAAACAGAATTAGGGTTTTAATTGAAAGTAAATTGAATTTGGCATTTGTATCAAAAGAACAAAAAAGAAAAAAAAATCGAAAAGAAGGAAGCATATAATAATGAAGAGTAAACATAAGAAGCGGTTATCGGAGTCACAGAGAATGGGAATTGGGGGTCTTTTCGTAATTCTACTTCCCCTTTTCTTCCCTAATCTCTTCACTCCTCTCAGCCGATCCTTTCCTTCCCTCTTCTCTGTAAGTTTTCAATCCAAAATTCATTTCCATTTTTTTATTTTTTTTTCTGCTGTTTAGTTTCTTAAAAACGACGTCTTCTTTCTTTTCTTTTTTAGGAATGGAATGCTCCGAGGCCTATGCACTCATCTCTTTTCAATTCTGCTTTAGATCATCATCGCCATCTTGTAAGTATGTATTTTCCTCTTTCTATTTTATTTATTTATTCATTTTGAAGTTAAATTTTCCTTTTTAATTAGTTAATGATTTAAAAAAAAAAATTATTTTAATAAAACAGAGTAAAGAAGAAGAGTCTGATGTTTGGTCTCCATTGGCTTATCAAGGATGGAAACCTTGTCCTCAACCCCACACTAAACCTTGTAAGTGTTTCTTTTGTTATGATTATTGTTATTTGTGTTACAAAACTATATTGTTATGATCTTACAAAACTTGCATTTCATTTCTCAAGTGTTTCCCAAAGGGTATAATTATTATATACAAGTGTTCCTTGATGGTGGATTAAACCAGCAAAGAATGGGAGTGAGTACCTACTCATTATTGCCTTATGCCTTTTCATTTGTTTTCGGCTGATGTTTTGTTTTGCATTTTGAGTGATCTTTTATTATTATTATCATTTGTTAAGATATGTGATGCGGTTGCTGTTGCTAAATTACTCAATGCTACTCTTGTTATTCCTCACCTTGAAGTAAATCCTGTCTGGCAAGATTCTAGGTACTTCGTTTGTTTACTAATTATTTTTTTTTATTTCTAAGTAGACTTCCAATGTTGTTCTTTATTTTTCTGTTTCCGTGTTTCATTTTATCAGTTTGTTTGATGTGGATTGTTGTGCGCAGTACGTTCATGGATATATTTGATGTGAATCACTTTATTGATGTCTTGCATCATGATATTTCTATTGTTAAAGAGCCTCCCAGTCAGTACTCTTGGAGCACCCGTGAGTATTATGCTACAGGTATACGTGCTACTAGAATCAAGACTGCACCTCTCCATGCTTCTGCTGATTGGTATCTTGAAAATGTTCTGCCCGTCTTGCAGAGGTCAGTAGATTTCTCTTGGGTATTAATTTGTAGAGAACTGCCATTTAAGTTGTTGGAGTTTCATAGTTGGTCTATTGCTTGCTCTTGAATTTATTTTTATACATTCTTAAAAGTTCGTTTTCTTTTCCCTTTTTCTCTGCATGTTATCTTATATGCCCTGCTCATAGTGCTATATCTATCTATTGACATTGTCTTGTATATTCATCGTCCATATTCTACCCATGGTAAATTATTAATTTGTCCCTAAGGCTTCCTCTTTTTGGTGCTGTGGAAGGATCATACTTACTCAGCCGCCCAGTAAGTTTATTAATAAAAAAAATGACGAATATTTCAGTTAGGTTCGTGCTCTGTTTTTTGGTCCAGGGACTTCTAATAAATGCTAACTTCACATTGTGCTATTTGATGATCCCTACTGCGCAATTTCTTTTGTAATATTTTCTCATGCTGTCCTAATTTCAAGACTTTGATGGCTTTCCTATTGATTCTATCAGAATCTTCGTTGCCATTACAATCTACCTTTTTCAGATGCTTTTGTAATATTTTTAGCGTAAAGTAGTTTGAGATATCTGCTTGGTGGTGTGTAATTTTGTCCACGACTGTTTCATGCGTATTGATGCACTAACTGCTTGTAAAGAATTATTCGATTGGTTTGCATGATGTTGACTTTTGCATTCAATTTCTTTGATGCAGTTATGGAATTGCTGCTATTGCCCCGTTCTCGCACCGCTTAGCTTTTGACAAATTACCTTCAGAAATCCAGCGCCTGAGGTGTAAAGTCAATTTTGAAGCATTAGTTTTTGTACCTCATATAAAGTTGTTGGGAGAGAGACTTGTTAATCGTCTCCGCTATCCTTCTGGCACGTCAGGGATCAAGTTCCTGAAGGAGAGAAGAGGGGATGCTGGAAAAGAGGGATCTGGAAAATATGTTGTGTTGCATCTTCGCTTTGATAAAGTATGATCCTTAACTTAAACAAGGGGAAAAGTTTGTCTTTTGACTTGTGAAACCTCTTGGAGATTTTCGACTATGTTAGACATTATAATTAGTTTCCTTTTGGTTCAAAAGAATTAATGAACACCTTTCACTTCACTCTTTAAAATATACAGACCTTGACAGGTCATGATTTAATCTGATAGATTATTCTCAAAAATAGACATTGTTGTTTCCAGTTATGGAAACAAGCAATAAGTTGCTTTTAACTTATAGCACCACCTCCGTGATTATCTTTGATTTGTTTACTAAGGAGTATGTACTATTCTTGTCAGCTTTAAAATTTTTTATATACTCTTACTTTAGCCTAAAACATTACAGGATATGGCTGCTCATTCATCCTGTGATTTTGGTGGGGGTAAAGCTGAACGACTTGCTCTGGCCAAATACCGCCAAGTGCTTTGGCAGGGAAGAGTTTTGAACTCACAGTTTACAGATGAGGAATTGAGAGGTCAGGGCCGCTGCACTTTGACTCCTGAAGAGATTGGATTACTGCTTGCAGCTTTGGGTTTCAGCAATAGTACTCGTCTCTATCTGGCTTCACACAAGGTCAGTCTTGTACCTCTGTACCTTCTCTTTCAAAAGCAAGGAAATTCTATGTAATCTTCCTATATTGCAAGTCGGAGATTCGTGCATTCTGTGATTTGCCTTTTGTGAAATGACCTTATGTTTCCAGTTTCCTATGAGAACAATTAAATATTTTTTTTTCAGGTTTATGGTGGAGAAGCAAGAATCTCTACTTTGAAACAACTATTTCCATTAATGGAAGACAAGAAGAGTCTGGCCTCAGC
The DNA here is from genome assembly GCA_948193215.1 of Bocquillonia castaneifolia. NCBI lineage: Eukaryota > Viridiplantae > Streptophyta > Magnoliopsida > Malpighiales > Euphorbiaceae > Bocquillonia > Bocquillonia castaneifolia. The sequence goes on from CANYLF016176795.1 coordinate 4,152, forward strand.
AGAGGAACTGGCTGAAGTTGAAGGCAAGGCTTCTTTATTGGCCGCAGTTGATTATTATGTGAGCTTGCAGAGCGACATATTTATATCTGCTTCTCCAGGAAACATGCACAATGCGATGGTAAAAAGAGGGGAAAAAAAAGAAAAACCTCTTTGTATCTGTTTAATTTATTTTCTTAAAGGTTTAGGATAATTATTTTACATTAGGTTAAATCCAAGGTCACAAATTTTCTGGTAGGCTATTTGTGGCAGTGGATTGTAAGCTTTACATGCTTATTTGAATTGAAACTGGGTGCCATGATGATGAGCTGTTCTGTTACTTTAATGGCAGGTGGGACATAGAGCTTACCTGAACTTGAAGACTATAAGACCAAACATGGTACTACTGGGCCCACTTTTCTTGAACAAGAGCATCGAGTGGTCAGATTTTCAGCTTGAAGTGATGAAGGGCCACAAAAATAGACAAGGGCAGATTAGATTGAGAAAGGAGAAGCAATCAATATACACCTATCCAATTCCCGATTGTATGTGCCCAGTATATTTGGAAGCGTTGCAGTAGCAAAAAAAAAAAAAAAATTCTTCAATTTTTGTGTACTTTTCTTGCAAGTTTCCAAATGTATATTGTGTCTGTTTTTTTTAATCTTCCTCTGTTCACTTGAATTTTTGAACACGGTGAGGGGGTTTATTTTTGCATTCAAGAGCGAGCTATTCTTCGAAGCTGAACCGACAAAGCTTTGCAATGACTTGTCTAGATCACATGTAAAAGAGGAGGTTCTTGAGTTGAGACGGGGAAACTTGATAACTGAACGCATAAATCAGTCTGTCTACTTAATTCCTTTTTTTTTTTTCAGAATAATTATTTACAAAGAGTAAGACATGACAACGTCTGAACAGCATAAGCAACAGCTTCAAAAAAACAGCTGTCACTACCTGCACAATTCCAATGGTCAATTGGCATTTACAGCACTAAGAATTTTGATCAATCAACTTGTGAGGCAGTTGGCATCTGTCCATCTTTCTTATCCTTTCCGGCAGCAGCAGTAGTAGTAAGAGACCCACCTCCATTTCTTCTGGCAGCCAATTCCTTGGTCTCCAATGGGAAAGGCGATTGATCCATTTCATCTTCAATCGGGAGTGTGCGTTTCGAACCTTCCAGTGCAACACCGAGAACAATGTTCTCCTCCAATGGAGGCCTGGATGCTGATGGTGATGTGGCAGACCTCTCAACATCTTGTTGAACCTGAGTACTGCCCGAAGTACCACTTCTCTTGGATTCAGGGACTGAAATCTCTTCAGACATTAGGTTTTGAGATTCAGGATTTGGCCCCTTTTTCTTCTCCTTCGAATCTTCCTGGCTAGGCTCCTGTGTTTCAGAATTGTTTGGAACTAAAATACGTTCTGATTCAGATGACAGGGCTGTGGAAGCCTTGGAATTTGTACTGGAGTCGGATGTAGTTGCTCCTGTGACCTTGTCCCTTTTTGACTCTGCAACTGGAATTGATCCTGCCTTGCCATCTGCTTTGGACTCGGATGCTGCGGCAGCTTCAAGCTTAACATCTTTTTCCTCGTTAGCTCGTGGTGATTGTGATGAAGCTTTTGTTTTATCTTCACCACTGATTTTGTAAGAGGGTTCGATCAGCAAGAATGGACGATTAGCAGATGCTGCTCTGGAATGTCCAAAAATAGTGTCGGCAAATGGTATGTTATCCAAATCAGGCTCATTGTATATTTTCTGAACAGTGCGAATAGGTGTGGCAAGCCGGGCGCGATGATGGCTTACAACTCTAAGAAGATCCAGGAGTACTGCTTCCTGTCAGATAGCATAGTTAAATTTAGTACAAGACGGGGGGAAAGAAGCATGCCAACAGTAAGAATGTACAGATGAACAAGGCTATGATATCAAAAGTAACCGACAAATCAATGAACTTCTACCATCTATTTTTTTCCCCAAACATCCACCTAGATAAAGATGACAGAACCGGATACATAACTGGTGATAACAAAAAAATCAGAGCCTCTATTATTACTATGAGAAGTGATTAGTGACACAAATTGATTTAAATCAAATGGGGTTATAATTAGAAATCACTTTTGAGCACTACTTTTTAAGAGGAAAGCATTTAACAATCACAATTTTCAACACACTTTAAAAATTTAAGATTACCATTTAATCACTTCTGATTTAAATCAGTTTGTGCCATGTACCATTATTGTATTACTATTTATAGTTTCTAATCATTTTAAACAAATTCAGGGACTACCATTAATCTAGATGAGCAAAAAAATGAACAGTAGCAGGGTATAGATTTATGATAACATTCTCTACAATTGAAATACACACATCACACATATTCTTACCTTAACACAGAGGTACTCTTCAACGCGTGGGGTTTTCACAAAGCATGATACCAAAATCTGCAACACAAACCGACAGATATAAACAATGAAGAATAAGCAAACATAATATCTTCACCAACACTAAATGGAACCTCTAGCTCTGTTTGCAGAGGTACTGCAGAAGACCAAAACAAATAAATGATCCCAGCGAATTATATCAACCAATATTACTAGAACACAGACGTCAACTATCAACTTAAACTATGAACTACCCATGAACAAGCAAGCAAACCCTTATTTTCAAAAGGAACAAGGCAGAAAACCTAGTCCCGATTCATTTCGTGTATTCAACACCAAAGCCAGGTACATGATCTCCAAAACAATCTCTTTATTTTTCACAACATTTATAACAAGATGAAAATAAAATGAGAGAAAAATGGTCCTCAAGACATTCTTTTCAGAAGAAACTATAAAATTAGATCACACGATAAAGTCAAATCACCACACAGAAAATCCAGATATTTTAATTTCAAAAGTAAAGAAAGCAATTTAAGGCTCACCATAAGAGCCTGATTTTCAGGGTCGATGTCGTCTAAGAAAACTCTTCTGTGCAACCTTTGCTGCTCGACTTGAGGATTTTTGGCCAAAACTTTGCGCATATCAGCAACAATGTTCTGAACAGGGAACATGCAAAACTTAACTCAGCATGGAGGTTAAAAAGTAGATGAAAAGGAATTTTAAATTGTGATTGTCATTCTTAACAAGCAGGTGATAATAATGATTCTCACATTAATTTTGTTAACATCCAAGTGACTGATGGCAAGGTGGGTCTTAATGCGCCAATGAGTCTTTTGGCTAAGATTTCTCACAACATTCATAGTGAACTTATGATTTGGAATGTGAACTGCTTCACGATCATCGCCTCTTATGACAGTTGGTGACCACCAACCCACATGCTGGAATAAGTAGAAATATCAATCAGAAAAAACCTCAAATCATTCAAGCAACCAAATACCATTTCTTGCATGTATTGCAGAAGGAATCAAGTATCTGACTCCCAATTTGATTAAGTGAAGGTGGTTGAAGGGAAAAATGTGAAAATATAATGTCGTTCTTGTTTGACTAAATATATCACCTATTTCCCCTTTTCATGAGGTATTAATGAAGAAGAAAAAACACGAACCTCAACAGTACCAGAAACTTCATAACCTTCAATTTTTGTCTGAATCCATTCATTCACAACGAAGGGTCGTGTTGCATGGATCATTATACTTGAAAGAAAATTTGTAAATATCTGTAACGCAGAAAGGTACCAAGTAAATGAAGATTCATTGAAGTAATGTATGCAAATGAACTTGACCAATAGTTTAACAGGTGATGCAGGAAGGTGGAAAAGCTACAAGAGGTATGTATGAGAAATAATAGCATGTGAACATGAAAAATGCAGTGCAATTTTAATGAGAATGTGTAAAGAAACCAGGATGTTTACCTCACGACCAGCAAGGGTGAGCAATACTGTGCCAAGACCACCAGCAGTAACCCATTTTTGGGTAGAGAAACCCAGCAATTCCATAAACAATGATACAGCTGCAATCCAAACTGCACTATAAACAGCTTTTCCAGCAAAACCAAATCCCATCTGCCAGAGAAAGAAAAGTCATTGATGAAAGCATCCTGATAGGTTACTACGCTTTGCAGCAAAGATAAATTATTTCATTCCGAGAGTGATTCATTTAATTCAAATTTCCAATGCAAGAATTGCAGCATTAACAAAGATGCAAAAAGAAAATAAAGAAATAAATTGTAGAAATAGAAATATACATTTCTAGCATCATTGGAATCGTTTGTCTCTGTAAAGAACCTTTGAACCCGTTGAATCAAGCTGTGAAAACAAAGAAAGATGTATTAGAAACTATAATGAAACCCTAATAATAATAATCATTCAAAATGGCAGAAAGCCAACAAGCTTGAGAAAAGCCACAGTGGCATATCATCAACATCGTATGAAAGTCTAGACTTTCACAATTCATGAGGTAACTCAGCATTAGAAGTTATAAAGAAAAAAGCAAGGTACACCTGTTGTTAAGAAAAGTACACACTAACTAAGAGAGCAAATAAGGCTCCAAATGTTGCAAGTGTATGCTTCCACATTAACCAAGTGGCTCAAAAAAAAATGTCAATCACAACTTATCAATACAAGGCAATAAAGCCATTCTAAAAGTTTTACACCTTAAACGCATTTGATTAGGTTCAAAAGAAATGGAAGAAACCAGCCCCTTAAACAGAAGCCAAGTACATGACCAAACAATCTAACTATCAATGAATTAATTGCAGAGCATGTAAAGACACAATGAAGCAGAAGCAAACAAACCTTGATGAACAATAAGCAAATGCCAGCACAGTTGATAGTGAGCGTACAAAGTTCAGAAGTCGTTGCTTCACAGCCTGACTGGCTTGTGACTGTAGAACTACAGGATCTAATGCTCTGAAACATGCAGATCTCATTTAGCATCAATTAATGGAATAAAAACATGTCTTTGAAGTCTTGACTTTCTTAATATACCTGCAAATGAGTATTGCTCCAGCCCATAGCAGCAAAGGTTGAAGATAGGATGTCAAAACATAATGTGTCTTACTTCTCTTCCAATTATTATCAGATTTCTGCAAAAATTGCAACCAACAGAAAAGCGATGTGAGATGCATAACTTTGACAGAGTGAATATAGAGGGACTCAATCACTGTTCAAACAAAAGGCATGTGGAGCAATGATAGAGTGAATACTTGGAGAAAAACAATTCTTCCCAGCCGCAAGAGCGGACCAAGACCCCAAGAAGCAAAAGCAATGATTCCTACTGCTGGGATCAATTTAACCATGAGAGCACTTCCACGAAAGGCATTGTATGACCTACATGATTCATCAAAATTGAGGAATTAAAATTTGTCAGAATTATCTGTCCCGTAAAGAGTAGAAAAGAATAAAATTATTGCAGAAAAGATGCTACACCAGTGAGTTGATCGAAGAATTTCCCTGCCCTACTGATAAGGTGCATGTTCATGTTTATGCCTATGCAATTTTGGTTTCATATAAAAAAAAATAATATGTAACTTAAAGCATTTGATTTTAAACTTATGGCTGCACAATTATTCTTAAAAGGGAAGAAAAATTCAGGGTTAAGCAGAATGATCACTGACCATAAAGGATAGACTTTAATATAGCCAATGTTAACAAAGTTAGCATTATACTATTAAAATAATTTGAGAATTAAAATAACTCAATCCTAGATCCAAGAGGTTATTATTAGAAATTAACAACCAGTGGACAATGGAATTATAAAATTATGACATTATTCATGACTTGAGATTACATGCGGCATAAAATATTAAGTATGCATAAATGTTTATACAATTCCCACATGTATGCATGACAAAATTTTTCTATAGAGAAAAAGAATACAGATAGGAACATAAATATACCTCGTCAAGACAATAGCTGTAGATTTCAGAACAGAAATCTCATTTCCTCCACCAGATGTTAGTAGGGAACGACAGACAAGAATGTTGCATCTGGAAGGTGCAGGCCTTAAAGGCCCACGCAAGCTGCTTACAAAGTGAAGAGTCCCGGCATCCTGTCGCTAAAGAAGGAACAAGCAGAAAGTTTGCAATTGTTTTCTCAGATTACTGGTTCAAAAATTCATAAAGTTCAAGCACAGAAGGGCAAAAATATGAATTGCACGGGTGCTCTAAATGAATGAATGACCTTCAACCAGTAAGTTCAGTGCACATATCTGAAACTTAAACAGTACTAGCAATATCCACACATAGCAACAAACGAAGGAAGAAATTAAATCCTAAATATCCTAAAACATTACATACCAAACCATGTGATGAAAGACCAAAGTTTGCCAAATTTACTCTGTTCTTTCCTTTCACCAACACACTCTGGAAAAAGCAAAGAAATCAAGAGCAAAATTAAGAAAATTTAGAATTCAAAAGTGACACTCATTTGACAACAAAAACTTGAAGGAAAGAAAAACAACAAGAAGAAGAAGAAGTGACATACATTACTATCATGCTGGCTACTGCATCCATGACTCTTATAAATCCTTAATTCATGGGACAATTGGATCGAATTAGCACGCGTCATGGCTTGATTCAAAGCAGAGTGATGCCACCAACAGCTCAAATAGTTCCAAATAATTTTTCACCTTATTAAATAATTTTTTTTAAAAAATCCTAAAATATGTTTAACAAATTGCAGATATCAAACAGCTTTAAGTAATATAAACCTGCCAAAATCAACAATAAACAAAATCACTGTATGCATCAAAAAAATTAAAAGAACAGCATGAAACTATTAAACACAAAATCTAATCATTGATCCACTTCCTAAACAACTAACACAGCTTACATATAACAGTAAAAAAATAATTTATACTTTTCCATACTCGAATCCCTAGTTTTCACTGTCACCTAATTTTTAGATATTATTTTAATTAAATAAGTACACAACAAACTTAACAGAAATAGAAACTAAAACAATAATAAATAAACAAACATAAATTATCAACCTCTTTAAGCTTCGAAATCACAGCTTTCACACTTCACGAGGCTGAAACTAAAACTCAACCAAACAAACAGAATAATATTATAATAATAAAAAAAACAGTTATAATAATCAGAGAATTTTATCTTTTTTCTCTTCTTCTTTATCCAGTTGAACAGTTGCTTAATATATATAATAAAGCGTCAAAATAATGAAAATAATAAATAATTGAGCTTCTTTGAAGTTTCTTTCTTTTCAGAGTACAGAGAATTTTGCACAAAAAAATAAAAAGAAAAAAAAAAGAAAAATGAGTTTTTGAAGAAAGAAGTTGTCAAAATGGTTTGATACTGTGCTAACGTGCGCTTGAAGCCGACGTGGTCCAATCCTTTCTTTTTTTATTTACTGTGTGAATTTACGTGGCGACCCGCTTTTTTCCTTTTTTTTTACTATTAAAAATAATTTAAGCTCACGTGGCGAATTGCCGCCTTTCAAATGGATTGCTTCAAAAGTAATACATAAAATAAGATACATCTGTCCAACTACAGCTGATTAATCTCAACCGTAGATTTTAAAGGATCTCATTTAAATATCCTTACTTAACGGTCAGGATGTTTGTTTGTGTGCCATTGGTGCCCCTCGACGAGACGATTTGGAACCCAACTCGATTTCGGTTTTGGTTTTAAAATTGATGGTTCCTTTCCAGTTTTTTTTTTGAATTTATTGAATTTTTGAATTTCATTTCCAGTTTTAAATCATCTTATAAAATTTTAAAACAGTATAGTTTGAAATTAAAATCAAACCCAAATCACCAATTTTGATTTTTTTTTGTAAAGAAGCCAAGATACAGTTCCTAGATTCACCGGTTCAATTTCATTTCAAAATTAATATCTGAACAAGTTTAAATGCAATGCGTACGGCATAAAACATTGATGGATTTTTTTTTTTTATGAAAACACTCATGCATTGTTAAAGTTATGATATTCGTGCATTTTTTTTTTTTATTATTGCTGTTTATTCCTCTTTTAAATTATAGGCACATACTAAGCAAATAGTTTAAATGCCATGCATGTGGTTGCTTGTAAAGTTTTAAAACTGTATCGTGCGGTTTCAAAAAAAATAACTAGATTGAATCATGCGGTGCATTTAATGTTTTTTTAAAGGTAATAATGATTTTATTAGACACAAGAATGGCAAATACCCGTCACTAAAAACTACAATACGAGCAAAGAAAAACATCAAGTAAAGATCTCTCACACAGCTTCTAGAGTTCTATGCACATCTTGACATGATTAAAGGAAATCTTTGAAAGAAGACTTGAAAATACAAACTGAGTCAATAACACATCTTAGAATAAGACTATCCAAGTTAGTAAGCGATGCATTCAATGTTATCAAAGTTATTTTAAAAAGGATCGGTCACCCTGTAAAATTTAAATAATAATAATATTGTTAAAAATTTATTTAGCTAGTTAAACAGCAATTAATCAATGTAGATATAATTTAACAAATCGAGAGGATCTTTTTTATTTTATTTCACTTTTTACATGTTAAAAGTTTAAAATTATATAACTTCATTTTCAATAGTTTAAAATTATATAGCTTCATTTTAATAGTTTTTTTTAGGAATAACTTCATTCCAGTAGTTAAAAACATTCAGTTATTGTTCATTTAATATATATTTTTTTATTATTAATTCGCTTTAAAATTGAAAATTTTATTACTTTTAAATTGAATTTACACTTATAAATTTGATTCTATTTAATTGTGATTATATTTTGATTCATATTTTTAATATTTATTTTAATTAAATATCTAATCATTTAATATTGATAATGTTTTCATATATATATATACACACACACAGAGAGATTTTAAAATTATCTTTTAAATTTTATTTTAATTAAATATCTAGCGATTTAGTATTGATAATGTTTTCACATTGTATATACTAGTACATAGATTTTAAAATTATTATTTTAATTCTAGTTCAATCACGATTCAAGATTACTCTTAACCCTTCAAGATGAATAGAGACACATTTTTACCTTGGTTATTTGTAGTATTAAAATTTAGTTCTAATAGTGAATTCTATTAAATTAATTTATTAAATAAAATTAATTGTGATATTTTTTAATACAATAACAGGTGACTTGTCAAAAAAAAAAGTCCATCAAATCTTTGGAACGGTGGGAATAGTAATTAGGAGCCAAAATTGTTGTCAGTTATGCTATACGTTGGTTCCTCTTGGCTGGACTTTTCAGCTTTACCCGCCAATTACAGATTATGCGCTGACTTCAGTAATTAGTTGTTTTTTTTTATTAACTTGCTAAGTTTTTTTTAACTGAT
>CANYLF016177233.1:0-12204 GCA_948193215.1 Bocquillonia castaneifolia
CAACATCAATGTGCTGCATAAAAAAAAAACAATTTATATCAAATATCAAATAACCTAATATTAACTCCAAAATAAAAGAAAGAATGCTTTCACAAAATTGGTGTTGATAATGCTTATAAAAATAGATTTGTTTTCGATTAACGGATTAATGATAGTTTTATTGCTAACAATAATCAAGTAAATTTTTATATTTATGTTTTTGAAAATAGTTAATTAGTATACTTTCAGTATACTTGAGATGTACTTTGCGCATACTTCTTGAATTTCAAATTAGTAAAATTATTGAACAAAATTTATATAATATAGTAAGAAAAAAAAATAAACATTTACCTGAACATGATCATGAATTTCAACATTCTCAATATTGAGATTTCTTGATCCTTCATTTTTTTTGTTCCTCTACTCCACTATCTTTCTTTTGAACATTTTCTTGAATAATTTTTTCATTGTAATAACTATAATTTTTTAAACTTATTTTTAATCCTTACATAAATTATTCTCTTATTAAAAACTAAATTTTGGTATGTCATTTAAAATTTTGAACTAAGTATATAAGCTAAATCCTCTTGTTTAATAACTTGAATTTTCGGTCTTATATTCTTAAATTAATTCCTATCTTTTCCTATCATTACTATTATTTTATTTTAAGCTTTCTAAAGTAAGTAAATAATTATTTTGGGAAATTGTATAATAAATTTTATATAAGTAATACCCGTGAATTTTCCTCGAATTTCAAAATTTGATTTAAGTACTTTAAATACTTTGAAAATTCATAAGGGTATTTTGAGAAAGTATTTTAAGCTAATTTTATAATATTATGTGCTAAAAAATTATATGAACTTGTGAAAAAATTTGGAATAAAACCGAAATAAATATAAGTAGTAATTAGGATTTAGGATCTAACTGTAAGACCTGAAAACTTTGACATATATATATACATCTAAATCTATAAGGACCCATTTGACACGGTTCATCCTCCTCCTTCTCCGGTGTTGTTCTCACTCCTCCGACCACTGTTTTCACCAAACTTGGTGTCAAATTGACAAGCTCGGAGCCCTCTATTAGTTGGTACATGTATTTGCAACTTTAGCAGCCATTTGAAGATGAACGGAGCTTTAAGAGGTCGCAAACCTTTGGCCATCGTGGTAGCAGCTCCTCCGGCCATTTTCACCTTGAATTAACACCGAAATCGGCATCAAGTGCCCTAAAAACTGTAAGAAGTAAGAATCGGGATCATGAAGGGCTTGAATCAGTGGTGAACGGAGCCAACGATCTTCTCAACACCGACATCCTATTTTTATATGATTTGTGTGTTTCGCTGCTTCTAGAGGTGTGTGGAGTGGAGGTAAGGCCTTTTGGGCTTAGTGTGACATTATCTGGAGGTTTTACGACTAAATGCTCGCCACCCTATGGTAGAGCGTGGAGAGCACGCGTCGCTGTGGGCGGTGGCTGTGGCCCCACTCCGACTAGAGACATAAATATTTTTATAAAATTCTGAAAATTATTTCGGACTACTTTTGTGAAGATACTATGTTGAAATTCTTTATGGATTTTAAATTAAAAATCTCGGAAGTGTGTATGCTGTGTATGAAATTCCTAGAAATTCGTGTTTCGATTTTAGTTGATATGTTTAGGCTTCGAAAGTGTTATATACATGTTGAATAAGTTATAATGATCTTGAATTGGAACTAAATGAATAAAATGCATGTTTAAGATAATCAATAATCAATTGACTGGTTGGACTATAAACCGAGCTAGGATGGTGTAACATGTGAATAATTGTATATAAGCGTTTTTAGTATGTTTAGCTATATGTTATGGCACCTAGTGACAATTTATGGTTAAGATGATAGTTGTAGATAATTGAATTGGATTTGTTATATAAGTTGGAAAATGAATTATTATAAATAAGGAGATAAATTTTGATAATAAATTAAAAAGAAGGAAATAAATTTTAGATAAGGATATTATGTGCTCGTGAATGTGTATAAGTGTAAAAGGAATAAATTGTTGGTTAAATATAATAAGTAAATTAATAATAAATAGGATAGGTCTACCCAAACACAGCAGGCTGATTTGATAGAAAGGCTAGCACTGTATAATCAAAATGATGAATGTAAATGTTAGATATTGTTGGTACATTGAATAAGTTTATTTAAGTAGATGATAAGATGTGATGAGTTTAATATGATAATACATACATAAATACACACACACACACACACACACATCTGTGTGTGTGTGTGAGAGTATGTTGGTATTTATTCTATGATAATAACTTTGGGTAATCTTGGTAGGCCTGATATGTATGTGTGATTATAGAAGTATATTTCTATTGCAGGATAGACTCCACTTCGGGGGAGAGAAGTCTACATACATACATAGATATATATATGTTGATATTTTTACTATGATAATAAATTTGGGTAATCTTAGTAGGCTCGATATGTGTGTGTGATTATAGAAGTGTATTTATATTACAGGATAGGCTCCACTTCGATGGAGAGATGTCCGTTTTATAGGGGAGGTTCTGTTGAATGTTTAGTAGATTTTTCTCGTAAAATGTGACATCGAGTTCAAATGATTATAATAATAGAATTCATTATATCGTTAAATGTAGAATAAGTTATTAGGATATTTTAAATAGAATTCTAGAATCGATTAGAAATTAAAGATTATCATTGATTTTAACATTCTGTGATATTATTCTCATATAGGGAGCTCGAGAGGCTGAAGCGGGCCAGTGGCTGGAACACAAGGAGGCATACACGAAATTTCTATGAGTTAATATCGTATTTATAATTTGCTCGTATATTAATGCATTCTATATTATTAATATAATGTGACATCGAAATATATTTATATAGCATGGCATATACATTTGCATATAGAAAGAAAAATTTTATATCCATTTTATATTACATATTTATTCATATTTAATCATTATTTATATAAAGTGCATATATGGTGAATGTATATATCCGTGATGATATTATGATGTGATATGCTCTAGACGGAGGATGATTGTGGGACGAGCTATCAGGTGGGTGTCACTAGGCTATGTGCACACTTGAGTCAGGTATGGTATATAGGTTTTTATGGTAAATTGTTAAGGTGGATCGGTGAGGGGTGTCTCGTTCGCCAACCATTATGTATATTGCGTGATTAATGGAGTATCTATGGGGTGGATAGGTGAGGGATATCTCGGTCGCCAGAAATACGAAGTAATACTTCTGGGATGGATCGACGAGGGGTGTCTAAATCACTAAAGATGTAAAGTAATACTTCTGAGATGGATCGGTAAAAGAATGTCTCGGTCGCTAGAAGTATTACCGTTTGGATTAAGTCACCCCATTAGAATAAGAGAGCTAGATGGTTATTGGGGGAGTATATGGATTTTAGTTGTTCTACCCCGATCCTCCTCCTTTCTGTGATTTAATTTGGATCAACCATACATACATACATACATATATATATATATATTATTTCTGTGATTTAGTCTGGATCAACCACATATGTTTGTTATTTTTAGGGTTTTAGTAGTTTATTTTCAGTATGGTAAGATGAGTTAGAAATGTTAGATTAACTAATGGAGATTTTATAGAAATACTACTTATATGTAGCTGCGGTTATAATAAAGTTTATAACAAATATTCCTGGTGTAATGATAGAAGATCTTAGGATGACGGTGATACTTTGGTATACATGCTCAAGGGAATTTATTAGTAAATGATGGTGCAACTGCTGAGGATAAACTACAGGTGGTGAGTTGCGATAAATGTGAAAACTTACACCTATGAAAGAATATATTATTATATTGATATAAGATTCTCTATAACTAGTGGCCACGAATAATTTTATTATGATTTCACTATGAAAAGTAAGTTCTATGATTATTACAAATGAAATTTTATGAACTATGTTTGGAAAGTTATTTCTTTAATTGCTTTAGGACTTAATACTTATGTCTAGGAAAAGTGAACTAAAACATATTATAATTTGCACGTAGATCAATGCATTTCTTTTCATTAATATTGAATATCGTCAAAAATATATAGGATGGGATATGATCATATTTATAGTCCTGCATCATAAGTTACATCGTTAATTACATTTGGGTTACACATGAGCAGTCGCCTCTGGACATAGTGTTGAGAGCCCAAAGTAAAGGAAATAAAATGAGTTTTAAATAATTTTATGAAGTTTTTATTTTAATTTTGAGAATTTTAGATAAAATCTTAATAGTGTGAAGTCTTCCAGATGTAAAGATGTAAGCGAAAGAATTATGAAGTCCTACGTTATATACGAGCCACAAAGTTACAGAACATTCCTCTCCGCGAGAGTTTTGACTTCAAGCTATGTTAGAACAGTAATGAACAGGGCAAGATGATAAATTAAACGATTGAGAGTTTCGACTCATCTAACTATAGCATAAGGTCGAGGATCTACGTACGTGGTGATCTCTTTTGCCAGTGGATATTTCGTTAAGTAACGCATTGATCATAGGCACAACTTTCTTTTTATCAATCTATGATTGCTTCAAGCCTAGAAAGAATGGCAGGTTTAGTGTTGTTGGAGGTAGTGAATTTTGATATGAACCCTGGAATGGAATGGGTGTCCTAGAGTTATACTACTTTGAACTATAGAAGAATGAAAGAGGCAATGTTTGTAAATCCTGAAGACGATTAGTCCAGATTCAGAGGTGAGAATTATGGGATGCTGTAGAATCTAAATTCTGCTAAAGTTGCTAGATAATTGTGTACGTGTGGTTGTCAGGGGAAACACAGTCTTGTCAGAGGCATAACTCTGAAAAGAAATGATGTAAGTGAAGTTTCTATGATGTGAGAGTAAGTTGATGTTTTTCGAAGTTGACAGAGTGCTACTTAAGAGGAAGATTGAATGCAGCATGGATGTAGTACTTGGAGCAGCTCTTATTTCAATTTTAATTTATTGAATGAATTTTTGTAGAGTTGTATAGGGCTTAAGGAGTAGTTATAGAAATTGTTTTAAAAAAAGGGTCCAGCAGACCCTGTAACTCTCCCCGGGATGCACTTGAGTAATTTGTGAAGAAGGGGGATGGCTTTGTGAAGAAGGAGGATGGCACACTCTGAATGTATTAATTACAGAGAATTAAATGAGGATAACTAAGGATAGATATCCACATTCCATAATTAGTGATTTGTTTGTTCACCGTCAGGGTGCCAAGTGTTGTTCGAAAATTTACCTAAGGTCAAAGTATCAACAATTGAGGATTAGAGAAGTAGACATTCTTAAAACTGCATTCCGAACAAGATATGGTCGTTATGAATTCTTGGTAATGTCCTTTGGGCTGACCAATGCTCTAGTAGCTTTTATGGATTTTATAAATAGAGTGTTCAGACATTTCTGGATGGTTTTGTAATTGATTCATTAATGGTATCTTGATGTATTCCAGAATGGTAGAGGAGCATGAACAATATTTGAGGATGGTGTTAGAGACTCTGAAGGAGGAGCAATTGTAGGTCAAGTCCTCTAAATGAGAATTTTGGCTTGGTAGTGTAGTTTCGTGGGGCAAGTGGTGTTCACGAAAGGTATACAGGTTGATCTTAAAAAGGATTAAAGTAATTTTAGATTGGTCTAGACCTAATACAGACACTAAGATGAGAAATTTTCTATTTTGACAAACTACTATCGGGAATTTATGTAAGGCTTTTCACAGATAGCAATAACATTAACTAGGTTAACTCAAATGTATGTGAAATGTGAGAAGGATGAAGTTTGTGAGAACAGTTTCCAGTCTTTGAAGGACATCGATTACTTATTTTTGTATCATTATGGATAGGAGTATGTAATGACAAATGTTTTGAATAAGAAGTCAACTAGTGGTATTAATAATGTATAATGAAGAGGAAATCCTTATTTAGAGAACAAGATCAGTTGTTTAGATTAGTTGGTTGGTTAGGGATGAAAATAGTAGTTGAATGAAATTGAAGATTGTTAATACAGTTCAAAAAGAGACGTGTTTCTAAAGAGAGCCAAAATAGTGTAGATGTAAGGTGAAGAAGAGGGTAGGGGCTGACGAGCACGGAGGAGGAAGGAGGAGACCGTTCTTTTACTGTCGATGATGGTGATGACTTTCTAAAGGCGGTGGCCAGTGGAGGTAGTGGCTTCTCGATGTCGTTGGAGGTCGCTGATAGTTAGGCTGGTGGTTGGGTTTAGGAGGGGCGGCAGTTTTTTAAAAGAAAATGAGGGGGGAGAGAGAGAAAAATGCAACAATGGGGTTACAAAAACCCTAGTTGCTCGATAATAACTATTACTCTACGACAGACATGTCCACCATAATTTTTTTCCAAAATTTAATATCTTGCCCAAAACTCTACGTCGGATGTAGTCCTCCTTCACAAAATTGCAACAGACTTACCGTCGCAGATATTGTGAGTAAATTCACTTTTTTTTTGCGCCTTACACCCGCTAAAAAACTGCTACCACATCTGTGCCGAATTTTCCTACACCGTTGGAAATCGTATTTTATTAATCGGTTCGTCACAAATTTGCAATGGCATAGTCGTAAAATTGAAATATTTACGATGGACAGGTTGTCCATCATAGATGTCCATCGCAAAAATGTTATTTTCTTGTAGTGAATACCAAAAAGATCATCATAGCCTACAACATCAGGATGATTCTCAAAAATCAAATAAAAGGGCGAAATGATGTGCCTAAACCATTGACAATCACCTGAACAAGGTCATCTTTGGTCATAGGACTATTAAGGGCAACAAGTTGATCTAACATGTGCTTGGCACGATGAAGATATTGTGTAATGGATTCAGCATTCTTTTTGGAGAGTTTGAAAAATTTGCCTTTGATAGTACGAACTTGTGCTTTAGAACCAAAAGCACATGTGGTGGTAAGCTTGGACCCTGTGCTTTAAAACCAAAAGTATATGTGGTGGAAAGCTTGGACCCTATGCTTTAAAACCAAAAGTATATGTGGTGGAAAGCTTGGACCACGTGGCATGAGCTATGGTGGCTCCAACGACTTGTAAAACCAAATTTTTAAATATGGTTCCGGAAATGCCAAGAGGGGGGGGGGGGTGGCGAATTGGTGCTGAATTAAAAAATAAATAATCTTCACTAGAATGGACACAATAGTTTATAGTCGTTCGGACACAACAAGTCCAACATCCACTCTCCCAAAGACACACTTTGGGGTTCCACTATCTACCAAGGATTACAAGTGAAAGTTTTACAAAGTTAACTCACAAATTAGTTTTTACCAAGGCTCACACCAAACCTTTACAATAAGTTTTACAAGGATTACTCATAGAACCTAGTGTTTACTAAGACTAACACCGAACTCAACCCTAATGTTTCCCCATCCTCAAAATATTGACACTAGTACAAGGTAGAAAGACTACTCAACTCTAGCAACCAATGCTAATGAGTTCTAACTACCCACACACAATAAATTCACCAAGAATTTATTACAAAGAACTTTAAGAAATGATTTTGCAAGAGTTTGGCTATCAAAGAATATATGTCTTTCTTTGAAGATATTTAAGATGGGTATTTATAGCCAAAACACCCAAAAATAGTTGTTAGATACAAGGGAAATTATGTCTTTAACAGCCATTTACACATGCATTTAATGCTCTGCAGTGTGTCAGGTCCCGAGAGAAAAGAAGCTAGTCGCGGTCGGGAAATTCATAAAGTGCTCCAATGGCTAGTTTTCCTCGAGATCATGAAAGGGTCGCGGGGGCAATCATCTATGTTGCGGTCACGATGCAACTCGCCTTGGAGAGGCTTGAAAAGTGTCTTTCTACCACTTGGATCACGGGCGTAATTAGAGTTATCGTGAGGGCGATCCACTCTTGAATCCAATTCCTTTATGAGGGTCACGGGGGCGATCCCCTCAATCGCTTGCGTGATGATCATGCTTGAGAAAGGCCTTGAAAGTGAACCTACTGCATCTTCTATCGCAAGGGCGATTGCCATGTAACATGCTTCAATCTTGATCATCTTGGATCGCGGGGACGACAGCTAATTGCGTGGGCGACCAAAGTTGTAGAAGCTTCATGAAGATTTAGCCCTCTGAGTCGTGGCTGCGATCATCTGTATCAAGGTCGCGATGTTCATCACGGGGGCGATGCCAAGGATTATAAGCAAGATTTATAGGTCATTTTTTCAATCCTTGAAATTACTGTATGAAACTCATCCTACACATTCGAAAATTTTCTTAAACACTTAGAAAAGGTTGTTAAGCTCAAAATAAGTTAGATTGAGACCACTAAGGCCAACAGATCCCACAATCCAACTCAAGACAAGTTGATCTTATCAAAACCATAAACAAAAGAAGGATTAGGTTGATTATCAATGAGTTCAGGACGTGGTGGAAAGGTTCCATTAATGATTTTTTTTTTTTTAAGATCATGGTTGTTGAGAAGAGGTAGAATTTGACCTTTCCATAGCAAATAATTAGTACAATTCAATTTGATAGAAAGTTGGTGAGATGTGCTAGTCAGGATGGAGGGAGCAGAAGAGACCGATGCAGCGGAGCTGAAGGAAGTCAAAATTTAGGAGCTTGTGGTGGAGTTCATCATGAAAAAGAAGCAAAGAAATTGGTTATTCAATCCTAGGGACTTTGAAACCATGAGAAGGTTGAATTCTTGAAAATAGAAGCCCATTCGTATTATTGTATTATAATCAATATATATAGGGATACAAGATACAAGTATAATCCAATAAGGATTAGGATACAAGTCATTGAGTAATACACAACTAATAGAAGATCTAAATAAAGTTATCCTTATCACTTTGCATATGAAGATTTCAACTTTTATTAGAGAAAATATTGAATAAATAATGGCTTTGAGTTATAATAAGCTTGAAGGGGTTGTATTTAACCGGGGATATTCTAGTGGTGAGGGGGCTTATATTTACAGGTTCGAGACATTTTTCAAGTAATTATTTGAGAGGAAAAAAACAAAAATCTTAAAGGACATATATGACCCTTGAGATAAATAGTAGAAGTCTAGATGCACCTAATATTTTAATATTTTTATCATATTTTTACCTTAACTCTGTAAAATGTTTCTAATCTTTTTTATAATTTACAAAATCGGACATATATCTTTTTATCTCTAAATATATTTATAAAAAAACTGTTGCATTTTTTTTATAAACTTTCAATGAATTATAGGGACTAGATCTACACAAATAAAAGTATAAGAACTCAATGTGAAAAGAAAAAAAATTTAGGTAGTGTTTAGTTGAAGGGAATTTGTATGAGAAATTTTATAAAATCCATTGATTGTGCTAATTCCATCATTTGATGTATAAATACGATGGATTTTTTAAAATCCTTAGTTTTTGTTTATAATCCTTTATTTTAATACATTTTTAAAAACCAACATCACATGGAATTTGTCAAAATTCATGATTTTTATTAAAATTCATGCATTTCCAATTCCATTGATCCAAACATGCCTTGGAGGCAAATATGCATTTTGCCACTCTTTCTTTATATATAGGTGTAAAGTAGGGGAGTTTCTTTGTATACCAATAGGTTTTCGGGTCACATCTGTAAGTTCCATCAATATCGTAAGAGTCTAATTCCATTGGCAAATCTAACCGCACTCCTCTAACTTTCTTTTCCTTTCCATCATGGTTCTCAAACTTTAATTTGTTGATAAAAAATTCTTGAACTTTGATTTTATAATATAAAAATTCTTATTATTAGTGTCCACCCCATTTAAAAAATTCATTTTAACAAATTTTTATATGTAAATCAAGAAAAATCAAATATAATTTATAAAAAAATAAGAAAACTTTTTTGACCGTAAATTTATTTTTATTTTATTTTTTAGTTCAATAAAATCGAGAAATTCATAGAAAATACAATAAATGTTCAAATATCCTAATTTTAGTGAAAAGACATAATAAAATATGTTTAATTTATTGGTATATGAGATGGCAAATTTTAGTTAATAATAGTGGATTTAAACTAAAACTAGGGAGGACTTTGTATTATAAAATTAAAGTCGAGAGATTTTCTAGTTACAAGTTAAAGTTAGAAGATGATGGTAGGAGAGAGAAGAAAGTTGAGGAACCGTGAGTGAAAATTACTCCAAATCTAGCTAGATAAGTAAAGAAAAGTGAAGGAAAAAAATGGCGGATAAGATGAGAAGCTAAAAGTAGCCATCGTTATTGAACAAGTACAACAATGATAATTTACTCCACGATAAATGAAATGCTCAGTATAAACCCATGTCAAACAAACCTTATTTACACGCCAAAATCATAAATTAAGAACACAAAAAATGAAGGTTTTTGCCTTTTCTATTTTCCCACTTTTCTTTTCTATTTTGCTAGGAAGTAGCTCAGCTGAGCAATGTGGAAAGCAAGCTGGTGGTGCCCTCTGCCCAGGAGGCTTATGTTGTAGTCAATTTGGTTGGTGTGGGAACACCGATCCTTACTGTGGTACCGGCTGCCAGAGCCAGTGTGGCGGTGGTGGTGGTGGAGATCTTAGTAGTATCATATCAAGATCCACATTTGACCAACTGCTTAAGCATACAAACGATGGCGCTTGTCTTGCCAAGGGATTCTATACATATGATGCTTTTATTTCGGCTGCTAAGAGTTTTCCTGGTTTTGGCACTTCTGGTGATGTTGCTACACAAAAAAGGGAGATCGCTGCTTTCTTTGGCCAGCCAGACATCTCATGAAACTACAGGTAGTTATTATTAGTCAACGCTAAGCTAATTAATTATTTTATTTAGAACATCAAAAATTAGCTTCATAATTAATTCAATTTGTAAAATGGTCAAATCTTTCCAATTTGTTCGTTATATAGTGACTATGACATATAATTATATATCCTTATATAATTAACTAGCTTCAGAATTATGAAATTATAATTTTAAATTTTAACTGAAATATGATTTTACAAAATAAATTAGTGGGGCAGCTGACTTGATTTTTTTTTTTAGAATTGATCCGCTCATATGATCTACATCCAGTATATATATACCTAACTGTAAAAAAAATAATCACCGAGTGTATATATACCTTATGGTAAAAATCAACTCAACATGTTATTGAAAAAAAAAAAAGAATTAAGGTGATACCATTTTTTTTTTAAACATAGGTGATACAATTGTGTGCTTGTACACGGGACATACATAATGAGGGAATTAACATATACTCCATCCTGTGAAAATCGTTTGATTTGACTCAGTTTTTATGTCTCAAATTTAATTGTTAAGTTTCAATTTTTAACACATAATCTTTCTAATATAATCTTATTAATTATATCTGTAAAAATTCTAATACATTTTTTCTTTTACCAATCAAAAGGTGATATGGAAAAAAAAACAAAAAATATTTACTACTTTTCATGATTTTTGTGAATTCATCGAATTATGTAATTAATTTGTGATGAGGTAGTATATGCCTAGAAGATCCTAACGATGTTTTATTATCCTTTATTTAATTTCTCTTTTTGACTGGGGTAAAACTATACATCTTTTTGACTGGAGTAGCTAACAAATACTTGTTGATATATTACAGGAGGGTGGCCAACTGCTCCTGATGGTCCATACGCCTGGGGATACTGCTTTATTACCGAGCGAAATCCTACTATCTCTTATTGCGATCCAAGTTCCACTTATCCATGTGCCCCTAACAAGCAATACTTTGGTAGAGGACCAATTCAACTTACTTGGTAATAAAATAAATAATTTGGTTAACAAATTAAATATGTTTATATATGTAAATGTGTCACATAATTTATATGCAAAATTGGAACAAATTAAATTCCCTGTTTCAAATTGTAAACAGGAACTACAATTATGGCCAATGTGGAAGTGCAATCGGAGTAGACCTACTAAACAATCCAGACCTTGTTGCTACCGATCCTATCATATCATTCAAGACAGCAATTTGGTTTTGGATGACTCCACAGTCTCCAAAGCCGTCGTGCCATGATGTCATCACTGGAAATTGGTGACCTTCTGCCGCCGACAGGGCAGCCTGCCGACTTTCAGGTTATGGGGTGGTGACAAATATCATTAATGGAGGCCTTGAATGTGGTAGAGGACAGGACTCAAGGGTTGAAGATCGTATTGGGTTCTATAAGAGGTATTGTGATGTACTTGGTGTTGGCTATGGGGACAATCTTGACTGCTACAATCAAAGGCCATTCGGAAATGGTCTTTTCGAATTG
>CANYLF016178992.1:0-10829 GCA_948193215.1 Bocquillonia castaneifolia
TACTAATGATGCCAATACTTAATGAAATGATTTAACATACTTAAATGCATAATTAATTGTTAATTAATTATGGCCATTACAGCCAAACAACAAGTGGTATATGGATAGTGGATGCTCAAGACATATGATGGGTGACCCCAACCTCTTCCTCAGCTTGGAAAGGAAGGATGGAGGAGATGTAACTTTTGGTGACAATGCAAAAGAGCAGGTTATTGGCATTGGAAAGGTAGGTAGTCCTAACTGATCTTGCATTGATGATGTGTTGCTTGTGAGTGTTTTGAAACATAACCTTTCAAGTGTTAGTCAATTATGTGACAAAGGCTACAAAGTATCTTTTGACTCTAAATCTCATTTTGTATCCAAACTAATATTAGATAATAGCAAAATTTTCAAGGTAGAAAGAGTTAGTAATGTCTATGTAATTGACTTGGAGAACCTAGCCAACCAAGATGTCAAGTGTCTTGTTTCTATGAACAATGACTCTTGGTTATGGCATAGGAGATTAGGACGTGCTATTATGGATCTCTTAGGAGACTTATACAAGGATGATCTAGTCAATTGTCTTCCAAAGATCAAATTCTACAAGGATAGAGTTTGTGGACCTTGTCAAATGGGAAAATAAACAAAATGTTCCTTTGCACTTAAGAACACGATTAGTACTAGTAGACCTCTACAACTTTTGCACCTTACTTTTTTTGGTCCTACTAGGAATGCTAGTTTTAGTGGCATGTACTATGCTTTTGTCATTGTTGATGATTACTCTAGATTCACTTGGGTATATTTCTTAGCTCATAAGGCTGATGCTTTTCATGCTTTTAAAAGTCTTGCAAAACGTGTTTAAAATGATAAAAATGTATGTATTTCTACCATAAGGAGTGATCACGGTAGAGAGTTTAAAAATGAAAGTTTTAAAAGATTTTTGTAATGATTTTGGTATTTCACATCATTTTTCTTCTCCTAGAACCCTCAACAAAATGGGGTAGTTGAAAGGAAAAATCGAACATTGATTGAGATGGCTCGTACTATGATTAAGGAGTATGATTTACCTTCATACTTTTGGGTCGAGGCTGTCAGTACCACTTGTTTCATTTCAAACTGAGTTTTTAAAAGATCTTTAACAAATAAAACTTATTATAAGCTTTGGCAAGGAAGAAAACCCAAGATTTCATACTTTAGAGTATTTGGATGCAAATGCTTCATATTAAACACCAAGGACAACCTTGGAAAATTTGATGCCAAAATGGATGAGGGAGTCTTTCTTGGCTATTCTACTAATAGCAAGTCCTATAGGGTGTTTAACAAGAGATCATTAGTTGTGGAAGAATCTATGCATGTTGTTTTTGAAGAAACTAGTACACTTGATCCTAGAAGGGTAGTTTTTGTTGATGATGTTGTAGGGAACTTGGATGATTTCCACCTTGAGCCGATCAATGAAGAAAATAAAGAAGGAGATGGTCAAGGAAATGAAGGACCATCCTCTAGCTCCAAAAATTATGGGGAGATGGCTCAACAAAGTGATGAAGGCTCTCAACAACTACCTCAACACTTGCAAGCTCCACAAAGGGATATCCATAACCTCCAAAATGATTTGCACTCCTCCAAAAGTCATCCTCAAGATCTCATCATTGGTGAGACCTCTAAATGGGTAAGTACTCGAAACCAACTCAAAACCCTTGGTAATCTAGATTTTCTTTCTCAAATTGAGCCGAGGAACATCGATGAGGCTATCAATGATGAGAGTTGGGGTCCTTGCTATGCGAGAGGAACTCAGCCAATTTGAGAGGAATAAAGTATGGACTTTAGTTATGTTGGCCTAGGCACATTCAATCTATATTATTTTGAGCTTAACAACCTTGATTTTATGTTTAACAAAGTTTCCAAATGTGTAGGTTTGATAAAAGTTAAGTTGGCACGGTGAAAATGTTTAGGACTTATAAATCATGCCCGCGAAACAATGATCGCCCCCGTGATCCGTATTTGCCCTCGCAATGACAGGAATCACATCCGTGACAAAGATGGCTAGAAAGTCCAATTAGATTTTGTTTCTTTGTGAACTCAGTCGCCTCCACGATTTCAAACATCGCGCCCATGACAAATTGTCCTGGAAAGTACTGAAGCTTATGTTTCTAACTGTACATGTAAAAGGAAGATCACCTTTGCGACCAAATGCTTCGCGACCGTGATAGGCAAGATCGCCCCCGTGATTAAGGACTACCATATGCAAATGTTAAGGCTAGAACTCTTTCTTGTGACCATGACACAGGTATCACCCCCATGAAGTGATGATAAAAGTTCCAGTAGCCACAACCTTATATACGTAAGTTGTTCGCGCCCGTGATGAACTAACCGCACCCACGATTACGTGACAAAAGTTCCAGTAGCCACAGCCTTATCTACGCAGAATCATCATGCCCACGAAGTAAAAGATTGCCCCCGCGACTGTCGCTTTATTCAAAGAAAAACTAGCTGTTCAACAACTTTTCAAATCTACTGACCAACTTTTCAAATTTCACGCTGGGGACATGGATTCCGCGCCCGTGATTTAACGGTAATCATGACTTTTTTCAAAAAGTTTACTATCCATTAGAAACTCATTATGAACTATTTCCAACAGCTAGTTTTGAGGTTTATGGCTAAAATACCCCTCTAAATTGGGTTTAAAAATACAACACACATTCTTTGATAGCCAAAATTTTGTTATTTGATTTTATAAATTCTTTGTAAATAAATTCTTGGAAAATTTATTATGTGTAGGTAGTTAGAGATCTAGATCATTTGTTGCTTGGGTTGAGTGATCTTTCTACTTTTTACAAGTGTCAATCTTTGTGAGGATTGGGAATCACTTGGGTAGGTTTGGTGTTAGCCTTGTAAACACTAGGTTTGGTGTAAGCCTTGTTAAACACTAGGTTTGGAAAGAACCTAAGTAATTCTCTTTGTAAAGGTTGAAGATAGCTTGTTAAATCTTCATTGTAAAGGTTGGAGATAGCCTTGTAAATCTCCTTGTAAAGGTCGTGAGATAGCTTGTGAAATCTCACATTGTAAAGGCTGAAGATAGCCTGTGAAATCTTCATTGTAAAAGTTGGAGATGGCCTTGTAAATCTCCTTGTAATCCATTTGTGGTAGTGGAACTCTAAATTGTGTATTTAGGAGAAGTGGACATAGGTCAAGAGTTTGACCGAACCACTATAAATTTCTGTCTATTCTTCAAAGCAATTTTTATTTTTCTATTCCGCACTAATTCACCTCCCCCTCTTCGGCATTTCAATTGGTATTAGAGCCTAATAGCTCATTTGTTCCTTAAGTGGGAGCTTGAAGATCATTAGAGATGTCAAGTGATGGCTTTGGAAGCTTGAGACCTTACTTTGATGGAAGTGACTATCCATATTAGAAATTGCGTATGCAATGTTATTTGGATAGTGACCAAATCGATGTTTAGGATCAAGTCCTATATGAATGGACTCCACCAACCACAACCGTAGGCGAGGTGACTACAACTCTTGACAGAAAGGATTGGGTGGATTCACATCGAAAAAGCAACGGTAAGAACCATAAAGCTATGTCTATTTTACTTGGTTCTTTATCTAGAGAAGAATGTGCTAGAGTACTTCATTGCACTACTGCCCATGCCATATGGACAACATTGGCAAACTATCATGAAGGTACAACCGATGTAAAGAACAAGAGGATTGAACTTCTTGTTTATCAATATGAGACCTTCAAAAGGTTGGCCGATGAAAATGTCACCTCCTTCACCAACCGTCTTCTAGCTTTGGTGGAAGGGCTAAGGAAACTTGGCAAAATTTACAATCCAGGTGAAGTCAATAAGAAAATTCTTAAGTCCTTGCCTAGGAAGAAATTTGAAGCTAAAATTGCTTCCCTTGAAGACTCCAAGGATCTCTCCACTATGAGAACCGATGAGCTCATAGGTAATCTCCTAATCTATAAGATGAACTATGATGAAGATTAGAAGCTAGAAGCAAATGAGAGGAAAGAGGAGAAATTAAAAAAATCTTGCCTTCAAAGCCTCTAAAAAAACATGAAGAAGGCAAGAATGAAGAAGGAAAGGGTGGCCCTATAGAAGTACAACTTGTATTGCTCTCCAAGAGAGTAATAAGAATGATTCAAGAAAGAAAGGGGTCATCTAGCAAAAGCAAGGATAGAAGAAGAAGTAAAGAAAGCTCCAAGAAGAGTGGCTCCTCAATGAAATGCTTTGAATGTGACAAGAAAGGGCACATCAAACCAGATTGTCCAACTTTCAAAGGAAGGCACAAGAAAAGCTTTAGTGCTAGTTAGGATGAACGTGCTAGTTAGGATGAACAAGATCAATCTTCTTCCTCTTCACAAGAAGATGATGAAAGTGAAGATGAGAGTGAAGATGAAGCCGTCAATCTTGCATTCATGGCCATAAAGGGCTCTTCTAATGAGGTAAATATTTCTTACTTACCTTTGTTTCCTTCTTATACTTCTAATTGTAGTAGTGATGATGATAGTGATGAGGATGATCCCATTAAACTCATTAAAGATCTTAACTCCCAATGTACTCACCTCCAATGTGAAAATATTCATGCTAAGAAACTTTGTGAGGCAAGTAATAGGGAAGTTAATGAGTTAAGAGCACAAGTAGAGGCACTTAAACTTTCCCAAGGAGAGCTTAAAGGTCAACTACTTGCATCTCAATTCAAACTCTCTTCAATGGAGACTCTTACAAAAGAGAACGACACATTGAAATGTGAGGTGAAAGAATTGAGAGAATCCATTGTCAAATTTCATAAGGGGAAGGAAAATTTAGATACTTCATTGATGTCACAAAGACCTCCTCTTGTGAGACATGGCTTGGGATTCAATAAATGCTCAACTTCTTGTGGGACTTCTAATACCACATTTGTAAAATCATCATCACCACCACAAACTTCTAGTGTTGATGTTGCTAAGACCAAGAGTCGAAAGCCTAAGTCTAAGCAAGGAGACAAGCCATCAAATGGATTATTGGCCAAGAGTACTAATACCCCTCAAGGCAAACTTAAGGGTAAACAAATTCCCAAAGGCCAAACTCCTAAGAAACATCACACAAAGTAAAAGGCCTTGAGCTAAAGGACCTCCTCTCCTAATATGTAGTGGCGGGTTGTTATGGATCACAAGTTTTGTGAATGAAACAACAATTGAAAGATTATGAATTAACTATTGATCACATTCCCATCAAATGTGATAACACTAGTGCAATAAATCTTTTAAAGAACCCAATTCAACACTCTAGGAGTAAGAACATAGATATTAGACATCATTTCTTAAGAGATCACATGCAAAAAGGTGATATTGTATTAGAGTTTGTTGATACAATAAACCAATTGGCTGATATTTTCACAAAACCTCTAAATGAAGAATGCATGAACTTCATTAAGAGTGAACTAGGGATGCTTGACGGGAGCTCTCTCTGATTTCATTATTTTTTGAATTTCATAAATCGTTGTTTCTTATGCATAAAGGACTTAAATTGAATACCTTAAGATTTCATACATAGACTTAAGTTAATTTATTCTGTATGGGTAGTTAGTGCTTTAGAGCATTTGTTGCTTGGGTTGAGTGATCTTTCTACCTTGTACAAGTGTCAATCTTTGTGAGGATTGGGAAACACTTAGGTAGGTTTGGTGTTAGCCTTGTAAACACTAGGTTTGGTGTAAGCCTTGTTAAACACTAGGTTTGGAGAGAACCTAAGTAATTCTCTTTGTAAAGGTTGAAGATAGCCTGTTAAATCTTCATTGTAAAGGTTGGAGATAGCCTTATAAATCTCCTTGTAAAGGTTGTGAGATAGCCTGTGAAATCTCACATTATAAAGGTTGAAGACAGCCTGTGAAATCTTCATTGTAAGGGTTGGAGATAGCCTTGTAAATCTCCTTGTAATCCATTTGTGTTAGTGGAATCCCAAATTGTGTATCTGGGAGAAGTGGACGTAGGTCAAGAGTTGGACTGAAGCACTATAAATTTCTGTCTATTCTTCAAAGCAATTTTTATTTTTCTATTCCGCATCAATTCACCCCTCCTCTTGAGCATTTCAAGTTGATAGGCCTAAGCATCATCCTATTATTGGTACCAAGTAGGTGTTTAGAAATAAACTTGATAAAAATGGTACCATTACTAGGAATAAAGCTAGGCTTGTAGCTAAGGGCTATAATCAAGAAGAGGGGATTGATTATGATGAAACCTTTGCCATTCACATATTGCTTGCATTTGCATTTTACATGGATTTTAAGCCTTTTCAAATGGATGTTAAAAGTGCATTTTTAAATGGCTTCATAGAGGAGGAAGTTTATGTTGAACAACCTCCGGGTTTTGAGGATCATGCCTTCCTAAACCATGTTTTCAAATTAACTAAAGCTCTCTATGGTTTAAAACAAGCTCCAAAGGCTTAGTATGAGAGATTTAGTTCTTTTTCAATTAAAAATGGTTTTCAAAAGGGCAATGTGGATACAACTCTTTTCATTAAGAAAAAGGGGAATGATATCCTAATTGTGCAAATTTATGTGAATGATATTATTTTTGGTGTGACTAATGAATCTTTGTGCAAAGAATTTTCTAAATGCATGACTAAAGAGTTTGAAATGAGTATAATGAGAGAGCTCAAGTTCTTCTTAGGATTGCAAATTAAATAATGCAAAGATGGCATCTTCATAAATCAATCAAAGTACACTAAAGATCTATTAGAAAGGTTTGGAATGGATGGATGCAAATCAAGCAAAATACCCATAAGCACAAATATCAAGCTTGATAAAGATGAAAATGGTAAGCCAAATGATGAAAGTTATATAGAGGTATGATTGGTAGTTTACTTTACCTTACAACTAGTAGACAAGATATTATGTTTTCAGTATGTTTATGTGCAAGATTTCAATCTGTTCCAAAAGAATCTCTTTTAAAAGTTGTTAAACATATTATGAAATATTTGCATGGTTCATTATATCTGGGATTATGATATCCTAAAAATTCAAGTTTTAACCTCATTGGATTTTCTGATGCAGACTTTGCAGGAAGTATTTTAGATAGAAAAAAATACCTATGGTACTTGTCAATTGCTTAAGCACTCTTTAGACTCTTGGTGTAGTGAGAAGCAAAATCATGTTTCTCTTTCTACTGCTGAGGCTGAATATGCATCAGTTGGATTATGTTGTTTGTAAATCCTATGGATGAAGCAACAACTTTTGGATTTTAAAATGAAATTCAACAATGTTTCTATTAAATGTGATAATACTAGCGCTATTAGTTTATCCAAAAATCCTATTCAGCATTCTAGTAGTAAACATATAGATATTAAACATCATTTTATAAGAGATCATGTATTAAATGGAAATATTACATTAGAATTTGTTGATACTAACAATTAGCTTGTGGATATTTTTACAAAGCCTCTAAATGAGGAAAGGATAAACTTTATTAAGAGAGAGCTCGGTATGATTGATGGAAGGATTCTCTAAATCAAATTGACTTTATGACACATATGATTAAATACATCTTCAGAATTATTGTCAAGGCGTGTCAGAAAACTTTTAAAATATATTGATTCGATAAGTTTCTTTTTACTGTTTATTTGCACGAGCACATATAAATTGACTTTACGATACATCTTCAAAATTATTGTTAAGGATTGTCATAAAAATTTTGAAATATATTGATTCGGTAAGATTTTTTATTTTTATTTTTATTTGCACAAGCACTAAGAGAACCCTTATAAATACTACACTCTTATTGCTTGATAGATGTATTCAAGTGTATTTCCTTTAAGCATCAGTTTATACTTCTATCCTTTAATTATTTTTTTTTAAAAAAACATGGATTTAACCATTCCTTTCACTTCTTTTCCTTATCAAGTTAAAAACTTTCCTCATTCTATGAATGACAAAATTGCTGTGCAAAATGTTCTCATTCCTAAAATCATTTTTGGTATTACATTCTTCATTAAATATGGGATTTTAGAAGTTTTTGATGCTCAAGGTTGGCTTAAACTTTTCATAGGTGAAAAACCAATATTTCCTTGGTTGGTTAAATAGTTTTATGCCAATCTCATCTTCTCCTAAATTTTTCACACTCTTAAATCTTTTGTTCAAGGTAAAGAAATCACTCTTGATGATCCTACTCTTGGGAAGATTTTAAACATTGCTCATGAAGGATGGGGAATACAGAATTTATCGGATTGGTCTCTTTATCCAATTTTTCATCTTGAACAAACTCGAATTGTCATGTCTGATGATTCATTTCAGCCAAAATGTGTTCCTCATGTTGATCAACTCCCACCTTTTTTCCAGAATCATTCATCATTTGTGTTTCTACAATAATTTTCATAGAGATTCTAAACTTCTTCGAGTTTTAGAGCAAGATATGTTTTTTATTTGAATGCCCTTATCCAAAAAACCAATAAATCTCCCAAGTTAAATCCTTTCTTTTATGGCTTTCGTGGTTCCAAAAGATCTCTCATTACCATATGGTTGAATTTTCACTCATGTTTTTGAGCACTTTGGAGTTAATTTAGATGGTGATGAGTATATCTTTAGGCAAACATTTCTAAACTCAATTCTTAATCAGTTAATTCTTTCTACCATAAAAAATGAGCACCGTCGCAAATCCAAAGGGAAACAACCTATAGTAGTGGATGAAGTAATAGAAGTGCAAGATATTCCTCAAATTCCTACTACTGGTTCAGTGGAGTTGAATTTGCCACAACTTCAACAACCTACTCAATCCTTCACTTCTCATTCCCTTGAAGATCTTTCCTCTTTAATCCAAGACACCAATTCTCGCTTGATAACCATTGAGCAATATTTATTGTTTTTGCAAGAACAACAAGCACAAACCAATCTGACTTTAACTGATTTAATGATTGTTCTGGCAAAAATGTTTTCTTAATCATCTTAATTTCATTTTCTTTATTTTATGATTTTGTATTTTGTTGAGGGGGAGCTATTTGTCTACCCTAATGTTATATGTATCCTTTTGTTATCCTCTTTGGTTAATGACAAAACGAGGGAGAAAATAAAAATATTTTGTATTTTTTGTATTATCATGTACTTTTATATTTTTTTGGTAAACTTAATGTTTTGTCATCATCAAAAAGGGGGAGATTGTTGGCCCTGAGATTTTACTGATGTAAAACATTAAGTTATTCACTAATATGTTTGCTAAGTGTTTTTCAGGTATCACATTTATAAAAGGATGCGTATTATTGGATGAAGTAAACATTTTGTTCAAGTCACAATTTTTATCTTAATCAAGTAAACATGAATCAACCTTATTACAATGCTAGGGTTAATGGTGTTTTAGTTTAGGTGGATAGGTTCAAGTGTAAACCTTATTAAAACACTTGGGATAATGGTGTTTAGTTTTAGGTTGATAGGTTTAAGTACAAACCTTATTAAAACACTCGGGATAATGGTGTTTAGGTTAGGTGGATAGGTTCAAGTATAAACCTCAACAAAACACTTGAGTTAATTGGTGAGAGTTTGAATTAAAGAGATAAAATATGTCATGGGCTGATTAAACCTACAATTTATGCCCATTGGACATGGTATATTGGAAGTTTAGGACTTAAGGAAAACTTAATGTGTAGAGTCAATTTCGGATGGGCTGATTTAAATGAATTAACTGCACTAATTGGGCAACAATCATATTATAAATTATATTTGGATTGAAAGCCCATTATGTCTAGTGATCAGAAAAATTTTTATTTGAATTTTTGGAGTTCCAAAATTAAAGATATGTATTTTTGAGTGATTTATGGTCATGTTGTTAGACAAGGGACTGCACACATAGGTTGTATTAAAAATTATGCCAAATATTGTAGAAAAATCATTTAAACATGAATTTGGGGTTAAAGCTGTAGAAGTCTACTTTTCAATGCAAAAAACGGTGAAACATTTTGAATTTTCTACTAGGAGATATTCTTGTTTGAATACAAACTACTCCAACTACAAGTCACATGCTTTAGGCATCCATTGTTTGAATTATGTCCAAAAATCTACAAATCTCCAGAAAATGAGCCATATATTATTGAAAATATATGGATGTCTAGTTATTAACAAAAAGGGAATCACAATTTTTCAATGAGTACAGCTAGAGATATTGAATTTTAAAGGAGACATGCTACATTTGTCAACCAAGCTGGCAGCCTTGAAGAATGAAGCCTCACCAATCAATTTTGAATTTCTTGGTTGATTATGAACGGTCACTTCAGATTTTTTTCCTATAAAAGGAGGTATTTGAGGTATGAAAACATACAAAAGAGCTTGAAGAAAGAAAAGCAATTAAGAGTTATAATTTTCATAAGTTATTTGAGAGTTTATGTTGTAACTGTGAGCAAAAACCTTCATTCTTCTTCTTATAATCTTCACTTTATTTTTCTATTGTGTGAAATACATTAAAACACAAGGGAAGGTTTAAGTGTGTACGTTGAAAACACTTGGGTTTTGGGTTTTGGGTTTTGAGTATAAGCCATAAGAACATTTGAGTTAGATTTTGAGTGAGCCTTAGAAAAACTCTTATAAATGTTTGGTGTGAGCCTTGCAAACACTAAGTTGTGAGTTAGCTTGTGAAAACTCATATTGTAAACTTGTTGAAGATTAGTGGAATACCCAATTGTGTATTGAGAAGTGGATGTAGGACATTTGTTGTCCGTCTTGTGTTCTCTTTTCTTCTTTTCCACCTATAATTTTTATTTCCGCACCAATTCACCCCCCCTCTTGGTTGCCATAGGGATTTCAACTTTCATTACCTTGTTGAGAGGAAGAGGAATCTTCATCATCTTCATCCCAACCGGCACTAAAGCTCTTCTTGGTCTTGCCTTTGAG
>CANYLF016178993.1:0-10094 GCA_948193215.1 Bocquillonia castaneifolia
ATCATGGATATCATCACCAACCTTAAGAAGCTTGAAAAAATCTATTCCAAAGCTGACATCAATAATAAAATTCTTATAGCTCTTCCTAAGAAGCTTTAGGAATCAAAGGTGACGTCTATCAAGGAAGCTAATGATCTCTCAACATCGGCACATGATGAACTCATAGGGAAGCTTCTAACCTATGAGATAAATAATAAGGGCAAGAAGAAGTCATTAACCTTCAAGGCTCAACAAGAGGAGAAGCTACATTATCATAAGAAAAGGAGCCATCATCATCATCATAGACATCAGGATGAGTCAAGCAAAAGTGAGAGCTAATGAGATGAAAGTGAAGAAGAGAAGTTCGCCAGAAAGTATGGCATCTTGATGGAGAAAATGGACCACCTTTTGAAGAAACGAGGCAAGGGCAACTTCAAGAGATACTTGAAGTTGAAGAACAAGCTTGTATGCCTTGAATATGGAAGAAGTGGACATGTACAGGGTTAGTGCTTCAAACTCAGAAAGGAGCAAAGGAGTAGGCACAAAGGATATAGTACATAATGGGATGGAGTTCAAACCGACTCTAACTCAAGCAAGCAAAGTAAGAGAGCTAACCTTTGCTTCACAGCCTTTGAGGACTCTTCACATGAGGTAATGTATCAATCCTCTTCTTGTAATAATGTTGATGATTATTATGAATGTGAGAAGCTTAAAATGATTGAGGACTTGAATGATAAGTGCAATTTGTGTTTTTACAAAAATGAAAGTTTATAAAGAAAAATACACTAGTCATGAAAAGGAAATGGAGGAACTCAAGATGATTGTAAATTCTCTTAAGTCATCAAATGATCAACTCAAGAAGACTTTACAAGACAACTTGATTGCTCTATTTTCAATGAGAACTCTTGAAAAAGAGAATGATACATTGAAGAAAGAGTTGGAAAGTGTGAATAACACTATCTCCAAATTTCATAAGGGGAAGGGGGATTTGGACAATCTTTTAATGTCCCAAAGATCCACTTCCACCAAGTATGGACTTGGTTATGAGGGAGCATCTACCTCATCAACTAAAGCTATGGTGTTTGTGAAATCTTCTACCATCCACAACTCATCATTGGAAGCCCCCAAGGTTGAACCTAAAGCTTCAAAGGCATCAACAAAAGGGAAGCCTAATCACATTCATCATAATGAGCCTAAGAAGCTTAAGAAGAGTAAACGAAAGGCAAAGATAACTCCTAAGCCTAAAGGGAACTCAAAAGTTCCCTAGCTTAAAGGGAACCAAAAGGGACTAGAGGCTAAGAGTACATCAAACCCTAAGGCTCACACTCATGGCTCATTCAAAGGCAAGACAAAGTCTTATACCAATAGGTTAGGTAAAGCTCAATGCTTCAATTGTATAGAACATGACCTCATTAATATTCATTGCCATGTGAGGAAGGTCTAATGGAAGTTAATTCTAATGGACCAACTCAAGACTAACTCACAAGGATTCAAACTTGTTTGGATACCAAAGAATAAGTGAGTTTGTGTTTTTTGTAGGTGTAATTTAAATCCACAAATATCATCAAATGGTGGCATGTTCAAATGGTGCAACAATCATGGGAAATTAAAAATTTGACTCATGCCATTCGAGTACACATTCATGGTGGATCTTCAAAGAACACCTCAAGAAAAGGAGGAGGCAATAAGACAAATGTTAAGTGGAGCTTATAGCATTTGCAAATTGCAAGGCCCGACAAGAAAAATAAATCCTTTATCAAGCATCATCAAGGCATCACAATTGGTAATTCAAACCAACTCTTCTCAAATGCATTTGGTTCTACCATATTGATTATGTATGTTTTGATGTTCATGCTTATATGTGTTTGATTATATGTGCTTTTCATGTCTCTTTAGATATAATTGAAATGCTTAAGTGAATATTGCATATTAATTGCTTTATTCTTGAATTCCAATTATTCATACTTTAATTTGTGCACATTACATGAACATCCATGCCCTAAAAGTGCATATTTTTCATGTTTCAAAACTTTCTTGCACTCACAAGTCATATTTTGCAAGTTTTGAAATCTTTTTGGACCATAAATGTATTAAAATATTTAAGTATTTAAACAACATGCATTTTCTTGATCCTTTATGTCCGTTTCATGTTTTCACACATATTTTTTCATGACATTGCATTTTTTGAGCTTTTTATGCATTTTTTTCATACTTTGTGCATTTATTGGATGCTTAGACATGTGCTTGATACATTTTATGGTCATTTCTTCCTTTTTCATGTTGACAAAGAGGGAGAAATGTTGTGTCAATTCTGGTTGTGGTTTGCTCTTATGGATGTGTGTTCTGTTATTCATGTTATATATCTATATATATCACTTGGCTTGTACGTTTGGCTATACTTACTATATATATTTTCAAAAAAGGTTTTGTATTCTTTTTTTTTTATATAAACAAAACCTTGCCAAAATTTTACAAAATCATATGTGGTGTGATTGAGGGGGACTTTGAGAATTTTACCTCAAATTCTTACCAAAATTGACTTAAGATTTATCAACATCAAAAAGGGGGAGATTGTTAGCCTATTTGAGCACTTAACTCCTGTTTTGATGTTGATTATTATCCTAAGTCAATGTACTTAACATTGATTTGTTTAAGTTTGATTTCAGCATTTTTAGCAAAGTTTTGGCCTACAATGATCGTTGCACTAATCAACAATGATTGTTGTACCTGCATTGTAAAAAGTCACAATGATCATTGTATCTGTAATGATTGTTGTGACTAATCAGTAATGATCGTTGTAAAGGTCACAATGATCGTCGTAAAAGTCACAATGATCATTGCACATCAAAGAGTGGTTTTTTAAAAGAACCAGTAAAATACATGAATAAAGAACATCCATAACGAATGACACAACGAGTTAGTTATCTAAGCAACAACAGTCAAAGTCATTTCCAACGAACTCGTTTACATGCAAAGAGCCTAGAAGCAACGAACTAATGTGATTCAATAACGAGTTCGTTCCAAGTCACAATGATCTAGTTGTGACCAACAACGATCGCTGTAACCTTGTTAACAGCTTTAAAATGCATGATTTTAAAAGTTAAAAAAGTGGGCAAACGACTATATTTTCATCTCCAGCCTTCCCAATGGTCATAAACCTAAGAGGGTATAAAAGCTTATCAGTAACTCATTTTGGAAGTAGATTAACAAGTCTACAAGCTTAAATTACTTCTAAACATCAAGTGTGAGTTGTAAAACCCTTATTTCTTTATGTCACACATCTATTGTTGATTGAAAGAGCCTTGTGTGCTCATTTGATTTCCTTATAAAGCTAATTTTTATGAAAGGTTTAAGTGTTAACCTAGATTAAAACACTTGGGATAAGTGTTTTTAGAGAGAGAAACACTTGGGTAGGTTTATGGGTTAAGCCTTAGAGAAAAACCACATTATAAAGGCTATGTGTTAGCCTTTGAAAACACATCATAAGGTTTGAGTGTAAGCCATTGAAAACACTTGGGTTTTTGATCTTGTGCCCACCAAAAGGATTATTGATAGTGGAACATCCAATTGGAGATTGAGGAGTGGATGTAAGGATTTGTTAATATCCTAAACCATTATAAACTTCTGTGTAGTGGGTGTTTAATTGTTTTTAGCTTAACTCTTCTCTTAGAATTTAATTTTTAATTACCAACCAATTCACCCCCTCTTGGTGCATAGGGATTTCACACTATGAGTAAATAATAGGAGTTACAACCTTTCTGTTTATAAAGGAGAAACACTGAAAAATCTCTTTATAATAGGCAAAAATAATTACTCAAGTCTCTATTATTTTTCTTTACCTCTCTCTTTATATATTTTTTCTCTCTGGGATGGGATACATTTTCTTTTGTCTAAAGTTGCGGCTCCTACTCCCGCTCCATAATTTCTCACATAAAGATTTGATTGAGGAACAATCAGATCTTCACACCATTCTTTCTTCTTTGTTTTTCCATGCTACTCATGTTTCTGTCAGGCCACTAGACGAACGACACCAAATAAACTTGTTAGTATTGATTGCCTTTGTCATAAAGTCTACTAGGTTTTTTCAGTATGAATTTTCTGCATATCTACTGTGCCTTCTTCCACTTTATCAGGAACAAAGTGATACTAGACTTGTATGTACTTTTACTTTGAATGAAAAGCTGGATTTCTTGTGAGATGCAAGGCACTCTGACCGTCACAGAATAAAGAAATCTTTTCTTGTTCATACCCGAGTTCCCCCATTATCATTTTCAACCATACTAATTCTTTACTAACTTGTGTAGCTGCTACATACTCTGCTTCTGTTGTTGAGGTTGCCACAACAGATTGCAGTTTTGATACCCAGCTTACAGCTCCACCAGTAAGTGTGTTCACATACCCAATGGTGGATTTGCCTTTATCAAAATCACCTGGCATAATTTGAGTCAACATATCCTCTGATAATAAAGTCTGATCCTCCATAACACAAAGCAACATCTGAGGTTCCCTTAATATATCTTAGGATCCTCTTGATAGCGTTCCAATGCTCTCTACTAGGATTCTCCATGTACCGACTTACTAATCCCATTGCATATGCAATATCTGTTCGTGTACAAATCATCACGAACATTAAACTCCCCACTATTGATGCATACGGTACTCGAGACATTTCCATCCTTCCTTTTTCATTGTTAGGACTCGTACTAGAGGATAACTTGAAAATAACAGAAAGTGGGGTAGAAATTGACTTACAGTACATATTGAAGCGTCGCAAGACATTTTTTAAATAATTTTTCTGAGAAAGCCAAATCTTCCTATTATTTTTGTCTCGGTGAATTTGCATACCTAGAATCTTATTTGCCAGTTTTAAGTCCATCATTTCAAATTCCCTAGCCAATTATGCCTTCCATTCTTTAATATGATCTTTGTTGGGGTCTGCTACCAACATGTTATCTACATACAACAGCTAGATAATGAAATCACTTTTACCAAACCTTTTGAAATATGCACAAGGGTCTGCATTAAGTCTAGTTTATCCAAGGCTCATGATGAAGGAATTAAATCTCTTATACCAACACCTCTATGCTTGCTTAGATCATATAAAGATTTTTTCAACCTACAAACCAAGTTCTGCTTTCCTTTTTCTTCAAAACCTTCTAGATGGAGTATATAAATTTCTTCTTCAAAATCTCCATGAAAGAAAGCTACTTTCACATCTAGCTACTCTAGATGTGCGTCAAATATAGCACACATTGTCAGGATTACCCGAACTGTTGTCAGCCAAACCACGGGGGAAAATATTTCGTTGAAGTCAATCCCCTCTTTCTGATCATATCCTTTCACCACCAATCTTGCACGAAACTGCTCCACTTGATCATCGCTATTTCTTTTAGTCTTATAGACCTATTTGTTGCCAATAGCCTTTCTTCCTTGTGGTAGTGTTACGAGCTCTCAAGTCTTGTTTTTCTGTAGAGCTTCCATTTCTTCTTGCATTACTGCCATCCACTGAGATGCATCTGAACTACTCATTAATTCTTGGAGAGTTGATGGCTCCCCTTCCTTTATTAAAAGGCAATATGTAACATTACTGCACATAACATAATCTTTTTGTCAAGTTGGTATAAGTTTTGTGCGTTTTCCCTTTTCAAGTTCTGGCTCTTCAGACTCTGTTAGCTCTTCCTCTTCAAACTCGATTGGCTCTTCATCTTCGTGCTCTGGTGTTGCTTCAGAAGAATCTTCTTAAGTAGACTTCCTTTCCACCTGTATAGTTATAGTCCCTGAACTTTCTTTCGAAGTGCTATGATCTTCTCCTTTTATTTTATCTTCTAAAAGATAACATCCCTGCTAACTATAACCTTATGGGCAGTGGGATCCCACAGGCGATACCTATTTACACCGTTAGCATATCCCAAGAGCAAACACTTCCTAGATTTTTTATTCAACTTTGTAGTTTCTTGGGTATTATACATTACGTACACAGAACTTCCAACTATATGGAGATTTGAATAATCAATTGGCTTCCTAGTCCACATCTCCATCGATGTCTTTAGATCAATTGCTGTAGATGAAGACCGATTAAACACATAACAAGCGGTGTTGACTACTTCTGTCTAGAATGCCTTATCTAGGCTAGCATCTTCCAATATTGATCTTGTTCTTTCTAACAGAGTTCTATTCATCTGCTCTGCTACTCCATTTTATTGAGGAGTGTATGCCGTAGTGAATTGCCTCTTGATGTCTTCTTGTTTGTAAAAGCTATCAAATTCATTCCCAGTGTACTCACCTCTATTATCTGACCATAAACACTTGATCTTATTGCCTGAATCAAGTTCATCTCGCACTTTGTAAGTTTTAAAAATTGCAAACACATCTCTCTTTCTCTTGATAAGATATACCCAACATCTCCTAGAGTAATTATTAATGAAGGATACAAAGTACTTCGCTCCTCCTAGTGATTGAACTGGTGCTTTCCAAACATCAAAGTGAATTAATTATAGAATAGTCTTGATTCTAGAATTGGATGTGTTGAAATTTAGTCAATGCTGCTTGCTTATTATGCAGTGATTACAAAAAGGTAGTGTCACCTTTGTAAGACCTAGAAGTAGATTTTTCTCAGCAAGAACTTTATGCCTTGTTCAGACATATGTCCAAGATTTTGATGCCATACCATTGTCGACCTCTCACTCGAACTACTTGAAGCAACAATTGCTTTTGCTTCTTGCACAATCTCTCCCAAAAGCATATACAAATTTCCAGTAATCTTTTCTCCTTTAATAATTACAAGTGCTCCTCAGTTAATCTTCATGACTCCTTTCTAAACTTTGATAATACAATCAAGATCATCCAGTTGTCCCAGAGATAATAAATTCTTCTTCAGCCTTCCACATTTTGCACTCATTGAATAGTGCGGACTGTACCGTCGTGCATCTTCAACCTGATGGTTCTAATTCCTATGGTTTTTAAGGAATTATCTTCACAACTATACACAAATCCTCCTAGGATAGATTCATAATGATGGAACCATTCTCTTCGAGAGGTCATGTGATAAGTTGCTCTTGAGTCAAGAAGCCACACATCAGCAAATTTCTTCCTATTCTCAGTTGATATTGCTGCTTCACAGCATAATATATTTCCATCATCTGAAGTGCTTGCCACATTCCCTTAAGGATTGAAATTCTTTAGAGTCCAACAATCCTTCTTCAAATGACCTTTCCTACTACAATGGTAGCATTTAAAATTCTTATTACTTCTTGAGTTTGACCTACCACATGATTGTGACTCCAACTTGGGTCACGTTCTGTTGATCTCCCTCTCATCACCGTCAAGGCTTCCACTTGTTGTGAACCTGCCTGCTTGTCCTCTTTATTCTTTCGCCTATGTTCTTCTTCAAGAATAGTAGCTGCTATATCATCAAAGACGAGAGAATTGGAATGAACATTATTTGTTAAATTGATAATGAGTTGATCATACAAATCATGTAGACTTCAAGAAGTTCTGCACATTCTTGTGAGTCTATTTTATAGCCCAAAGATATGAGCTGAGAAAATAAAGCATTCAAGATATTAAGGTGCTCTGTCACTAAAGTAGATTCTAAAATTCTCAAGGTGTAAAGTTTTCTCTTAAGAAAAATTTTATTGTATAACGACTTGGTGTCGTACCATTTGATGAGGTGGTCCCATATCTCATTTGTCATCTTCTTTTCTTCTATTATGGACAAGATCCCATCTGTAAGTGCTAGATGAAGGTTTGCAATAGCATTCCTATCCATCTCGTTCCACTTATTATCATCTATGATTTCCTTTGGCCTTTCACTGATCACCGCTAGACAACTATCTTTTCTTAAGATAGCCTTTATCTTTAATTTTCATAGTGCGAAATTTCTCATGTTGACCTTTTCAATATCAAATTTTACTGCCATTACTTCAATCATAAAATTTTTTTGCAAAAATTAGCTCCCAATATTTCACTTTAACAGTACCATGAATTTTACTCTGGTAAAGTAATTGTGAACAGTACCCCCCCCCCCCCCCCCCACCATAGTATAAATGAACAGTACTCTGCTATAGTACAAAATGAACAATACTTTGCTACAATACGAGCTGCGCAGTAACAGGTTGCTATAGTATCTTTCACTATTTCCACAGTCGTGAACAGTATCGTGCAACAAATTCAAAAGTTACTATTTTACTATTCATCAAATTACTATTCTAACGTCCGTTTTCAAAACGGGTTACAGTAGAAAACTCTACTTAATTTTCTCTTCCACGTGGTATATTTTATTTTCCAAAATACCACAACTTTTGAAACCCTTACCTGGCTCTTGACACCTTAAAGGGTGAATAATAATTTAATTTATTTTCTGATATGGAGAATCCACTTTTGTGGCAGCCATAGAGCATACAATACACACACACATACACACTCAAGTCAAGCTCTGATACCAATTGTTGAGAAAATCAGACCAGATAAAGTAAGACCACAACTAGTAATTTGAGAAAATAAAGATAAAGAATAATAGATTACACAAATTTTACATGGAAAATCCTTAAATAAATTAGTGTAAAAACCATGAAAAATGATAGAAGAATTTCACTATGAGAAAATAATAGGAGTTACAACCTCTCTATTTATAAAGGAGAAACACTGAAAACTTTCTCTTTATAATGGAAGAAAATAATCACTAAACTCTCTAATATTTTATCTATCTCTCTCTCTATATATATATATTTTCTCTTTGAGATGGAATACATTTTCTTCTTACATTCCCTGCCTATTTATAGGCAGAGGGTTACGTATACAAAAATGCGTAACAGGTTGTTTTGCACCTAAAGCCACCGAAGCTACCAAAAAGGAAGAAAATTTTTTCTTCATTTTATCTAAAGTTGCAGCTCCTGCTTCTGCTCCACAGTAAATTCATTTAAAATGCTATTAAAATAAGAATGTTAAAATAAGAATGAAATCATGTAAATTCATACGCATTTTAATATAAAAATGAAAGGGATTGTATTTTAACAAAAATGAAAGAATGCGAGTTTAACTTTTTCAACTTGTTTTGTTTGGATGATTAAAAAGATTTTTATAAAGAAAAGGAGAGAGAAATTTGTTTAATTGATATATAACCTTAATATTTTTAAGTTCTTAAAAAAAATAAGGTTAAAAATGATAAATCATACAATATACTTATATTATAATAGTGAATTTTTTACACCCGAATTTGAAATCTAATAGTTTTTAGAAGGGGAATGAAAAGAAATAGTTCCACTTTCATCTCATTTCCCTTTTTTAAAAGAAATTTATCCAAACACAAAAATGTTTATTTCCTTTCAATTTTCATCCCACTCCCTTCATTTACCTTCTATCCATGCATGAATGTTTAAACGTAAAGAAATGAGCAATACATGCGTGTTTGGAATCATATTTCGATATAGCAAGTCATCAATTCAAATTTAATTTATATTGTTTGTCCAAGCGGTATTTGCTAGTTATTTGTAATAACTAGATGGGAGTCCGCGCGTTGGGCAACGATATTCTAGAAAGTATAGAAGTTTTTAACTAATATTTGAAATTCTATCATATGTAACTTAATAATCTATTGATAATAAAATATTGAAATATTGTAGACATATTTTTTCATCAACTAAAGTTAATATCACAGTTCTAAATGTGTAGTACATTTGGACCAAATGATAGTATGTAAATGTTATTAAAGAGTACATAGCAATATTATAATTTTATAACTTCTAAAGTTAGCTATTATAAATATTCTATTCTTTTCCGATCACAGCTGCAAAAATAGGCCAGTTTCATATACCTGGACTAATCCAAGTAATTATATTACTAGTTGGTAGCTCATAATTACATATTTTTATCCATAAATTAGGCCGAATGGCATTATCAGGAGGATCATCAACTCTTTTAAGTGCTTCCTTCAATTAGCAATTGACCCCAACGCCTTTTCTTTAACATCACCTGAAAATTCAAGCTTTGCTGATTAGTAAACCCCACTTTTGTTTTGTTAGGAATTTTGTAATATGATAAAAGAATTGGATGAAAAATATATTCAGATGTGCTTACATTAGATGTCAGAGGCGGCAATGAAGCGCGACGGGCGACCT
>CANYLF016179113.1:0-10326 GCA_948193215.1 Bocquillonia castaneifolia
GTTGATTATAAAGCAACTTTGACTTTTAAATCAAATTAAAGAAAACTTACAATTTCACCCCCAAACATTCAAATACCACCATAAACAACCTCACAACTTTTATTTTCAATAATCTCACCCTTCAAGCACATGAAAATTAATTAATGATTTACATTAACAAAATTAAATATATTAATGATGCTAATTAAATACTAATGCATGTAATTAATTATGAGGATGTTACAGCCAAACTTGTAAGTGTTTGGTTTAATTTTCTTAAAGAGTCTGTCTTCTCTTCATCTAAAATTTCTATCTAAGTTGTGGGATTGAAATTGTTGAATCCGCAACCTTGTTTGTTTTGTGTTGCCGTAAATTCCATTTTGTTGCTGTCCACACCATCTATTGCCTGTGTGTATGAATTTTTCTTGTTTATTCATTGTGTCTGCAAGTCTTCTTTGCTTGTTGAGTTCAATTTTTTTCCGCAAATTGTTTGAATTCGTAATTTGCATTAGTTTTTTTTTAAAAAAAATTTGAGTTGTGTTTGTTTATTCCGCGTTATTTTTCTGTCCTAAATATTGAATCGGAACTTTGTTTGTGAATTTTTTTTTTGGTTTAATTTCAAGGAGTTTGATATGAACATCTAATTCTTGAGAGTAAACACATAAGGGAGTGAATCTTTTCTTTGTTTCATTTTCTTGTTAACCATGTTTGATAGTAAATTTGATTCTCTAATGAGATGATTTGAATTAGAGATAATATAGTCTGAGCTCAATTTTATGACTTTGAAGTTAGATATTTATGTGAAATTTGGGTCTATTTTGCAAAGGGATGAAGCTATAGATGAGCATAAGGTTGAAACATTGAATTCAAGTTCTTGTGATGAATCTAAATTTAATTGTGAGTCTATAGTTTGTAATGGTGAGGAAGGTCCTATGTTGGGTGATCATTTGATGCAAGATGATAAGATTAAACCAAGTTCTATCCATGTTCAAGAAAGTGTATTAGATATGGCTGCTCATGAGGATGTTTTGGTGGCAACTAATTCAGAATCGGTTGGTCCTCATACACATATTGAAGCCGTCCCCATTCAAGAGAATTTGGTCATTCCAAATTTGGTGCAAGAGGATGCATTGAGTGATGCTTCTATTTCGCTAATTGAAGATGTTCCTTATGTTGAGTTTGTCATTCCTCTCGAATTTCAATCAATTTACTATTATTCTTTTATATTGTTCAAATTAGAAGATGATAGAAAATTCTATTTTTTTATGTAATGTTCATAATACTCACCTTCTACAAAACTAGAGGTCGTGTTTTTATCAATAAAGGAGTTGTAATCGTTTCTCATATCCATTGCTTGTCTCTAACATATATGCAGGCTATGATTCGAGGATGAAACATTTTTCAAGAGGGGGAG
This sequence comes from Bocquillonia castaneifolia, assembly GCA_948193215.1. Lineage (NCBI taxonomy): Eukaryota > Viridiplantae > Streptophyta > Magnoliopsida > Malpighiales > Euphorbiaceae > Bocquillonia > Bocquillonia castaneifolia. Next base: position 1,394 of record CANYLF016179113.1, read on the forward strand.
AATGATGTGATCCAAGGTAACAAGGCAGAAGATCATTTGTAATAAGGCGTGACCACTCCTTACAATCTGTGAGCTTCTTAAGGTATCAAGCAATCGACCAATGGCTGCAAGATTTGAATTCATGGAGTCTTGCAATTCAAATTCATGAAGATTGAATTCAAATATGAAGTATTTATTGAAGACATTGAGTTTGAAGATTAATTGAATTAAGAGTTTAATTGTATTCTAACAAACTAAAAATCAAAGTCAAGTCAACAAAGTCAAAGTCAAAGGTCAACAAGTCAAGCGGGTCAACAAGTCAACAACCCTAGAAGACTGAGGAAGTCAACATTAGGATTTTATTGAAGTCAGCCGCACCTTGTCTTGCAAGCCTAGAGGTAGCCGCACAAGCCAAATCCACTTAGGAAGTTAAATTCGTATTTCCTAAGCACAACAGCTTGTTCGGGCCATAACTTTTGCTACACAATTCCAATTGATGTGATTCAAAATACGTTGGAAAGACAACTTCAAGATCTACAATTCATATGTTTTATGAATTTTCATTTGAGGACTTTAAGGGGGTCAAAATCAGGTCGCAAAGTCAGTGTTGTAATCTGCCAGCTTTTAGTTTCCAAATAGGTTTAGGATTTCTATTATTAATGAGTTTTAATTTGTTTCCTTTATAACCAACCCTAGTTGGATGAATTTCTTAAGTATTTTAGGGTTAGGATTATTTATTTTTGAGCTCTATATAAAGAGAGCTTCTATGTAATTTCGGTAGCCCTTAGTTATGAATGAAAAAGTTTTTCTATGCGTTGCATATTTTCTTTATGGAGTTCCTTACTGAATTCTTGAAATTAAACTAGTTGATTATTTTATTTCACTTCTATCTTGTTCTAAATAATCTATTAAACTTGATTAGTTTTATGTTATTTGAACTTTCATCAAATTATAGCTATTGATCTTTGTTCCATATAATCAATGGTGATAGTTCCACAAATCAATTGCAAACATTCAAGTTTGATCTTTGGGTGATGAATTCGAACTTATTGGTTTGGATGATTCCTATGCTTTGGAGTTAATCAAATCAGTTTACTTTCTGGCTTCGATTCCGATTTGTGTTTGAACGTATCCATTTAAGTTCGAGTTTGTATCATTAATGATGTGATCCAAGGTAGTCAAAAATAAGGCAGAAGATCATTTGTAATAAGACGTGACCACGCCTTACAATCTGTGAGCTTCTTAAGATATCGAGCAATCAACCAATGGCTGCAAGCTTTGAAATCATACATGGAGTCTTGCAATTCGAATTCATGAAGATTGAATTCAAATATGAAGTATTTGTTGATGACATTGAATTTGAAGTTGTTTGAATTATGAGTTTAATTATATTCTAACAAGTTGAAAATCAAAGTCAAGTCAATAAAGTCAAAGTCAAAGTCAAAGTTAAAGTCAAAGTCAAAGTCAAAGTCAAAGGTCAACAAGTCAAGAGAGTCAACAAGTCAACAACCCTAGAAGACTAAGGAAGTCGACATTAGGATTTCATTGAAGTCAGCCACACCTTGTCTTGCAAGCCTAGAGGTAGCCCCAAAAGCCAAATCCACTTAGAAAGTTAAATTCGTATTTCCTAAGCACAACAGCTTGTTCGGGCCATAACTTTTGCTACACAATTCCAATTGATGCGATTAAAAATACGTTGGAAAGACAACTTAAAGATCTATAATTCATATGTTTTATGAATTTTCATTTGAGGACTTTAAGGGGGTCGAAATCAAGTCGGAAAGTCAGTGTTGTAATCTGCCAGCTTTTAGTTTCCAAATAGGTTTAGGATTTCTATTATTAATGAGTTTTAATTTGTTTCCTTTATAACCAACCCTAGTTGGACGAATTTCTTAAGTATTTTAGGGTTAGGATTATTTATTTTTGAGCTCTATATAAAAAGAGCTTCTATGTAATTTCGGTAGCCCTTAGTTATGAATGAAAAAAGTTTTTCTATGCGTTGCATATTTTCTTTAAGGTGTTCTTTATTGAATTCTGGAAATTAAACTAGTTGATTAGTTTATTTCACTTCTATCTTGTTCTAAATAATCTATTAAACTTGATTAGTTTTAGGTTATTTGAACTTTCAACAAATTATAGCTATTGATCTTGGTTCCATATGACCAAGGTTGATAGATCCGCAAATCAATTGCAAACATTCAAGTTTGATTATTGGGCGATGAATTCCAACTTATTGGTTTGGGTGATTCCTATGCTTTGGAGTTGATCAAATCAATTTGCTTTCTAGCTTTGATTTCGATATGCGGCTGCCCTTATGTGTATTAGGGTTTCGCATATTATTGACTCCCAAGAGTGTTGACCCTTGACCTTGACATATTGACTTTGACTTTGACTTATTTACTTGTAAGAAGCCTGCTAATTGTAAGGCGTGGTCACGCCTTATTAAAAATAAGATTCTGCCTTGTTTTTGACTTAAGGATTTTTCATGCTTCATTAAGAGCAATTAAATTCACCATCTTCAAGTCAGTGTCTTCATCAAATACTCCATGGTTAGACATCTTCAAAATATGCTCCAAATAAGAATTCAAGGCTTGCTTGAACTTCTTGCTCCTTATTCGAGTCATAGGTCCATCAAATGCTAAAGGATCCTTGGTCCATGTCTTGATTGCATCCTTGGTTGCATCATCCCCCCCCCCCCCCCTCTTCAAAAGGATTCATCCTCGAATCTAAACTTTCATCAAAATCAAAAGGAGATAAATCAACAACATTAAAAGTAGTACTAACATCATACTCTCCAGGAAAATCAATCCTATAAGCATTGTCATTGATGCACTCCAAAACTTGGAATGGTCCATCACCCCACGGCATCAACTTCGATTTCCTTTAGTTAGGAAACCTTTCCTTGCGCAAATGCACCCAAACCCAATCACCAACTTCAAACACCACTTTCTTACGCCCCTTGTTGTGTTTGTTTGGTGATTTGCTCATTGCGCCTTTCTAAATTTACTCGCACTTACTCATGTAACTTCAACACATATTCAGCCTTTTTCTTGCCATCTAGATTAACTTGTTCACTCAAAGGTAAAGTAATTAAATGTAAAGGGCTCAATGGAATAAAACCATAAACAATCTCAAAAGGACAAAAATGTGTAGATGAATGCACACTATGATTATAAGCAAACTCAACATGCGGCAAACAATCTTCCCATTTTTTCAAATTTTGTTTCACCATAGTACGCAACAATTATGAGAAAGTCCTATTCACTACCTCGGTTTGACCATCGGTTTGGGGATGACATGTAGTATAAAACAACAATTTAGTTCCTAACTTACCCCACAATGTTTTCCAAAAGTAGCTCAAAAACTTAGCATCTCTATCACTAACAATAGTTCTAGGCATACCATGTAAACGTACGATCTCCCTAAAGAACAATTCAGCAATGTGTTATGCATCATCGGCCTTCCTACATGCAATAAAATGTGACATCTTTGAAAACCTATCAACAATAACAAAAATGCTATCATGCCCATGCCTAGACCTAGGTAAATCAAGCACAAAATCCATGGATATGTCAATCCAAGGAGAACTAGGCACGGGTAAAGGCATATACAAACCATGAGGTTGCAACGTAGACTTAGCTTATTTGCATACAATACACCTTTCATAAAATCGAATGACATCCTTTTCATGTTAGGCCAATAAAAATGGTCATGCAAAACATCTAAAGTCTTTTGAACACCAAAGTGTCCCATCAAACTACCCCCTTGTGATTCTTTCACCAAAGCTCATGCATAGAACAATTAGGAATACATAATCATTTTTCTTTGAAAAGAAAACCATCATGCTTATAAAACTTATCAAAAGCACATTGTTCACATACATCATAAATAGAACCAAAGTCACTATCATTTGCATACAACTAACTCTTTCATAAATTCAAAACCAAGCAACTTTGTTTCTAAAGAAGCAAGTAAGGCATACCTTCTAGATAGTGCATCCGCCACCACATTTTCCTTACCTTGCTTGTACTTTATGACATAAGGAAATGCCTCAATGAATTCACTCCACTTAGCATGGCGCCTTTTCAACTTGTTTTGCCCTTTCAAGTGCTTCAAGGACTCATGATCGGTATGAATCACAAACTCCTTTGGCAACAAATAATGACTCCACACGTCCAAAGCCCTAACAAGCGCATAGAGTTCCTTATCATAAGTCGGATACCTTAAGCTCGCCCCATTGAGCTTTTCACTAAAGTAGGTGATTGGCTTCCCATCTTGCATAAGGACAGCTCCAATACCTATACTAGAAGCATCACAATCAATTTCAAAGGTCTTAGAAAAGTAAGGTAAAGAAAGAACATGAGATGAAGTTATTTTATCCTTGAGCATATTAAATACTCTTTCTTGTTTCTCACCCCAATCAAGCTTCACATCTTTCTTGACAAGCTTATTTAATGGCATGACAATGGTACTAAAGTCCTTCATAAAACGCCTATAAAAACTTGCAAGTCCATGAAAGCTCCTAACTTGACTTGCATTCTTTGGTGTAGGCCAATCCTTGATCGCCTTAACCTTTTCGTCATCGACCTCAACTCCTTTTGCACTAAAAAGAAAGCCTAAAAACACAAGCTTATTTGTGCAAAAATCACACTTCTTTAAGTTAGCAAACAATGAATTCTCACACAAAACCATAAGCACTAAATGTACATGCTCAATATGATCATCCAAACATTTGCTAAAAATTAGAATATCATCAAAGTAAACCATAAAAAATTTACCTATGTATGCACGTAAAACATGATTCATTAATCTCATAAAATTGCTAGGTGCATTAGTTAAACCAAAAGGCATAACCAACCATTCATATAAGCCGAACTTTGTTTTAAATGCGGTTTTCCATTCATTACCAATTTTCATGCGTATTTGATGATAACCACTTTTCAAATCAATTTTGGTAAAAATCACACTATCATGTAACTAATCAAGCATATCATCTAGCCTAGGAATAGGATGACGATACTTAATAGTTATCTTATTAATAGCACGACAATCAACACATATACGCCAAGATCCATCCTTTTTAGCTACTAATAACACAGGAACAACACAAGAACTAAGACTAAGACTTTCTCTAACATAAACTTTACTCAAAAGCTCCTGTATTTGGCATTGTAACTCCCTTATTTCCTTAGGATTGACTCGATATGCTGGTCTATTTAGAATGCTTGAACCAGGAACAAAGTCAATTTGATGCTCTATGCCCCTAAGTGGCGGCAATCCACTTGGCAACTCATCAGGAAACATATATTCAAATTCCTGCAATAGATTAACAAAAACACTTGGAAGAGAAGGGTTAAGTTCATTAGTGTTAAACAAAACTTCCTTGTACATAAATACAAGTATTTGCTTGTTAAAACATACAGCTTTCATCACATCTCTATCTCTCACAAGAAAACTCACTTTTTTCTCTCTACTCATCTCTCCTTTTTCTTGCGCAATCACTCTCTTTTTACCCTCATCTTTGCGTAAACACTCTTTAGACTCTCCTTTTACCACTCTTGGCTCACACCTCTCATTTATTTTCACACAAATCTCCTTTTGCTTGTGCACCTTTTCTTTTTTATGTGCACTCTCACACTCTTTCTTTTCTTTCTCGAATTCATTAATTTTCCTTTTGCTTTAAGTGCATTTGATCTTTATACACTTCCATAGGACTCAAAGGTGCCAAATTATGATGTACATTCTTATGAGTAAGAGAATATGCATTAGTACGCCCATTGTAATTAACCAACCTATCATATAACCATGGTCTACCCAATAACATATGACAAGCATGCATAGGAACTACATCACACAATACCTCATCATGGTATTTATTTACATAAATCGTACTAACACTTGCCTCGACACACGCAAACCCCCACTCTCATTAAGCCATTACAATGTGTACGGTCTAGGATGCTTAATGGTAGGTAATTTAAGCTTTTTAACCATATAAGTGCTAGCAACATTAGTACAACTACCACCATCTATAATCAAACTACATGTAGCATTTTGTACTTTACATCTAGTATGAAATATGTTTTCCCTTTGCAAATCAGTATCATCCCCATGTTGTATGTTTAAGGATCTAATGGTTGCAAGTAACTTACCTTGCTCACCACACTCGGTATCACTACAATCTTCTAACTCGACCATGTTAGGATCAAGGTAATCATCATCATTAGGTACGTAGTCCTCAACACTCACATAAACTACTTCACCACCTCAAATCGCCATGGTTCGCTTGTTTGGACATTGGGAAGAAATATGCCCATACCCCAAACACTTGAAACATTGTACCTTCTTTGGTTTGGAGTCACCTTGCGTCATCACCTTGGTTTTCTCATTGGATGTTGCGGCTGGTTTGGTGTCTGTAGGAACCTCACAAGCCTTATTAGTAGGCTAGTTGCTCCTTTTCCATGGACTACTCCACTTAGAAGTTGGGGCAGCACCTTTGCTTTTGGTTTTCAATTGCTTTTCCAATTTAATGGCCGTATGCAACAAGTCCTCTAATTCAACAATGTTAGAAATATCACGATTTAAACCATGTAAAAATCTTGCCATAGTGGCCTTCCCATCCTCTTGTATATTGGCTCTAATCATAGCTATCTCCATAGTTTGCCAATATTCCTCAACACCCTTAGAACCTTGGACTAAACTTTGCAATTTGTTAAACAAGTCCCTTTGGTAATGCGATGGCATAAACCTTTTATGCATAATTTGTTTGACCTCGTCCCATGAACCAACTTCGGGTTCACCACTACGTCACCTACTAGACTTTAATTGATCCCACCAAATTGTGGCATAATCATAAAACACAACAACAGCAAACTTAACCTTTTTAGGTTCACTATGGTCATAACACTCAAAAACTCGCTCTACCTTTTTCTCCCACTCTAAATAAGCTTCGGGGTCACTTCTACCATGGAAAGATGGTATTTTCATCTTTATACTACCCAAACTACTATCAACTTTAGGTGGTTGACTAAATCTAGGTCCACTCGACTCCTCAAAGTCATCACTAGTCGACTTTGACCACTCACTATCCATAAATTTCTTAATTTCATTAAACCGGTCATCCTTATTTTGGAAACCCTTATTCATACGTTCTACTACATTCTTTAAAGTTTTTGCTAATTCTTCCATAGTAAATGATGATTCAGAAGTCATGGTTAATCACGCAACAAAGAAAGTTTCACTCCCTTACGTGTTTGCACTCAAGAAATTAGATGTTCAAAAGCAAATTCCTTATTGAAATTAAATCAATTTGTAAGCAAGTAAACACAAAAATAAGTTTTCACAACCTATTAACGCTTATTATTTCTAAGGTTTAATAGAACACTCACGAATCAATAAATCAAAAGATAAGCGTGTGAACAAAACAACCTTAAACAAACAATAACAAGACTCAACAAGAAACCAAGAAACGCTTTTTAAAAGGAAATCTAAAATTACCCAAGAAGCGAATTTAATTGATCACCAACAATTTCCGAAATCAATTAGAATAAAATTAATGTCGAAAAACAAGAATCAATCAAACAAACTCTCACAATCCCTCCAAAGCTTGCGGCTAGGGTTTTTAAATCAACCATTTTTTTAGTTTTTTTATTTTTTTTAATAATTGAAACACAAAATTACGGCAACACCAACAACAATGCAATCGCAACAAACAAACATAAATATGGTTGCAGATTCAATAATTTCAATCCCACAACTCACAAAATTAAGAAGAAGTAGAAGACAAACTCTTAATTGAAAAGAAATTAAACCAAACTTACAAGTTCGGCTCTGATAACAAATGATACAAACTCAAACTTGGATACGTTCAAACTTCTTATTAGACGATGATGAGAAGCCAAACATATAAGATCCCTACCTATATGAGATAGCACCCTTACCTATAAGTTTGAATTTGTCACCCAAAGATCAACTTGAATGTTTGCAATTGATTTGCGGAACTATTACCCTTAGTTATAAAAGAATTAAGATCAATAGCTATAAATTGATGAATGTTCAAAAAACCTAACAAACTAACAAGATTTAATAAGTTGATTAAACAAGGTAGATGTGAGTTAAACTAATCAAATTAATTTAATTCCAAGAAATCCAATAAGGAACACCTTAATGAACAAAAGAGTAAAAACTCAAAGAATAATATCAATAATGCAATAATGTTAGACGAAACACTTATGCTCTCTTTATATAGAACTCAAAACAAAAACCTAAACCTAATTGACAAGGAAATTCATCCAAGCTTCCTAAACTATAAAGGAAACAAATAAAAATTAGAAATCCTAAACCTATTTGGAAACTAAAAGCTGGCAGAATGCAACCCTGACTTTGAAACCTGATTTCGTCCCCCTTAAAAACCTCAAATGAAAATTTGTAAAGCATATGAATTGTAGATCTTGAAGTCCTCTTTCCAACGCATTTTGAATCGCATTAATCGGAGTTGTGTAGCAAAAGTTATGGCCGAATCAATCTGCTGTCCTCAGAAATCCGAATTTAACAACTTCCTAATTAACAAAGGAAAACAATAAAGGAAATAAATAAACTCCTAAACACTAATGGATATATGGCTGCCCTTATGTGCATAAGGGTTTCGCATATTATTGACTCCCAAAAGTGTTGACCCTTGACCTTGACATATTGACTTTGGCTTTGACTTGTTGACTTGTAAGAAGCCTGCCAGTTGTAAGACGAGGTCACGCCTAATTGAAAATAAGCTTCTGCCTTGTTTTTGACTTAAGCATTTTTCATGCTTCATTAAGAGCAATTAAATTCACCATCTTCAAGTTAATGTCTTCATCAAATACTCCATGGTTAGACATCTTCAAAATATGCTCCAAATAAGAATTCAAGGCTTGCTTGAACTTCTTGGTCCTTATTCGAGTCATAGGTCCATCAAATGC
>CANYLF016179433.1:0-5000 GCA_948193215.1 Bocquillonia castaneifolia
GGTTCATTTCCTTCATCAAGTTATCATGTATATCTTGTATGAGAGAGTAGTTTTCTTCAATGTTCAGTCATGTATTCTTGTTGTTTAATGTAATGAATATTATCTTTGTTCAAAAAAAAAAACCTAAGATTAACATGGATAAACTCATCAACAAAATATATGAAATATAAATAGGAAAAAAACGTAAATTAATTGAGGGAAAACAAAAAATGATGAAGCCATAAAAAACAAAGCTTTGAGATTGAACAAAACTTTATATGTCCAATTATTTACCATCGATAAACCTGTGAATATTAATCAATTTTTGGTATATATTATATAACCCATTGGAACATGTGTTCAGCTTTCTGCTTAAAATCAAAATGTAAAAATTGCCTGGTTTTAATAGATAGATACGTGTTTTAGTAGGTGTCATTTTGGTGTTTTAATTAAAATCAAAATGATGTTTTTAATAGATAGATATGTGTTTTAATAGCTGTATGATTTTGGAGTTTTAATTAAAATCAAACTGTAAAATAATAAAGCGTGTAAAAAATAGTAATAATAATGAAATTGGTCAGGAGTAGGATAAAATATTATAAAAATATTGAAGTCCTACTTAAAATCAAATTGTAACAATTAGATGATTTGTACTTAGCAGCATTCTTGTTACGATGTAAATTCCCAGCTCTTTCCTTCACTGCAGATTCTATTATTTGTAATCTTTCCTTCTTTTTGTCTTTGTAAGTTTTTCTGACCTTATTTTGGTATTTTAATAATACAACAACATTCATAAAAAAAAAAAAAAACAATTAGATGGTTTTAATAGGTAGGTATGCGTTTTAATAGGTGTATCAGTTTGGTGTTATAATTAAAAAATGAAAGTGTAAAATAATAAAGCGCGTAAAAAATAGTCATCATAATGAAATTGGATCAGGAGTAGTATAAAATATTATAAAAATATAGGAGGTAAAAAAAATAGAAAATTAATTACCTCCATATCAAATACATAGATAAAATTAGAGAACTTGTATAGAACTCGTTATTAGTTTTATTTTTTTGAGGGGACTCTTTAGTAGTTTTTTTGATAGTTCATGAAGTGAGTTAATATCTCTAGTGTCCAATTTTGAATTGTGTTTCAAATTAATAATTTCCAAAAAAAATAATGTTGTAACCAACAAATTAATATAGAGATTTGTTTTTGAAATAAATGAAAAAAGAAAGATATTGAATAAATGAATTAACAACCCTCTGAAAAGAATTGCCTGCATAAATATTACTTATAGAAAAATATGGAAAATAAAATCAACCATTATAATATTCCATCAATTCAATAAGTATATTGTAGATACCTAATTATTGGATGCATGTATGATGGGAGTGTTGGAAGCCCAGATGATGACTAGAGAATAAATCTGCCACTCAAGGTTATACACTGTTTGAATGCCAAAGAACTTCTAAAAGGTGTTTTCGAAAGGATTTCTGAAGGTTTTGATTTGGATTTTAAAGTTTTGATTGTTATTAAAATGGTTTTGATTGATTTCAAAGTGGTTTTGATCTTATAACAAGCCTCTGGGCCAGCTTCTGATGTTCTAGGCCTCAATTCAAAGTTTAGACTACGATCCAATGAGGTGCAGGGCTTATAAACGGGCTGAAAGCATCATGAAATGGGTCGGACAAGCTGGAATTAAGATCTGCATCCCATCCAAGAGGCATGTGCCTTAAGGAAGAGGTGTGCCCCTCAAGCTAGGCTTGTGTGCCTCTAGCTTGAGGATCACATGCACCACTTTCTAGAGGCACTTCTAGGAAGAGTCGTGCTCCTTTGGCTCGACCGTGGAACGAAGAAAGGGCTCGAAGCGGGTCTGATCCGATTTTTAGAGTTAGAGCATGATGGATCTGACTTGCCCACCACACCAAGCCCAGATTGCATCAGATTTCCAAATTAAATGTTGATTTAAAGGAACTTGCAAAGTTTTTAAATTGATTTTTATCAACTTGGAAGGTTTCCTTATTCAGAATAAAATCAAACTAGATCTTATCAATTATGGAAGTTAATCATATCAATCAAATCAAATCAAATATTTTTAATCAAATCAATTCAAATTCGTTTCTTTACAGAGCCTTACTCCAACACTATAAATAGGAGCCTTCATCATTCTTTCAGATCACCTCTTCTCAACCAACTACAATGGTTAGAATGACAATCTCTTTTCACTCTATAGTTCTTTAGCTTTTAGGATCTTCAAAGCCTGTTCTCTAGCTAAGTTCTGAAGAATTTAAAAGATAGATCTTCTAGGAACACTAGAAATCCAATTCTAGTTGTTTTTAGAAGATCATACTTAACTTTTTTAAGCTTTTCATTCGGTGTTCAAACGAAGTTCTGATGAAGTTCTAAGGCATTCTTCCTCCTACAGTGATTCTAAACCCCTAATCTAATAGGATAAGGGCCCATAAACCATACATACACGAATCATAATATTATTCTAACCTTTTCTTGTTTATTTGTTGTTATGTTCTTGTTATGTTCTTCGTTGTTTATGATATTTTGAATGTTCTATCCTATTTTAATATTTGTTTTGCATGTTCATAATTGTTATAACCGTTTCTGGGAGGCTGGAATGCTGATATGAAGATCTGAATCATAGAAACCTCAAGAACTAGCCCTTCAACCTAGATCTAGATTCTTAGCTTAAGTTTTTAATCTTAGAATAATGTAATTTCATCTTGTAATCTATTCTAGTTGTATTTGGAATTATTTCAAAATGAATTTGCAGGTCTGAATAAACTCAAAAATCATTCATCACATTCTGGGTGTCAAAAGAGGTGCACAACACTGCCTTGAGGCGCACAACACTCCATTGAGGTGCACAACATTGCATTGAGGTGCATGCCTCTAGGCAGAGATGTGCACCTCTGTCTAGAGGCACCCAGATGCTTCCTAGGCGCAGTCTGATCAGTTTTGATGGTTTTGGCCCAGTCCGATGATTCTAGAAGGCCAAGAACGCGATTAGGCACGCTTCACCCATTGTTTGTATCCCTAAACCTAATTTAGAATGCTTTCACTTCTCTATGGTTGTTAGATGTATGAATTAGGGTTTCCATATTAGTCGAACACTGCTTGTTTCTTTATTTCACATGAAAATGGTTAAACAACTAAAAATAATGAAAAATAATTATTATCCGGTAAATTAATATTTAAAATAAACTCCAATGCATGCCATAGACATATGATCGTTAAAAGTAACTTAGAAACACTAGGTTAGAAATTAACTAGATCGCATTAGAAGGTTTCTATTCTCCTTTACCTCTATTCTTTAGGACGCTAGAACATTTCTATTTTTCTTTACCTCCACTCTTAAGGGTGTATGTATATTTCATGTGTTTGATCATATTTATTATCATCGTATATATGTGATTTATTGCTTTTCGGTTTGTTATTTGGTGTTATTTCTTTCATTATCTATATTGTTGCTTGTTAAGGGATAGTATGATGTTAGTATAAACATTAAGGTATGGTCCACAACTAAAGGAATGGCTTATACCAAATGCAGATCTCCAGGTTATGATGTTTAGCGACCTTTAGGGAATCCAACGTAATAAAACGTGGAAAAGTACGGTCCTGACCCACGAGTTCAGGTGGCAACTCCCTTGCTCTGTTATACAAACATTATCCCTACCTTGAATGGTTCCAGCCCGAGATCTTTAAAATACTTAGATCAACTTGGTGTTTAGCCCATGATTCAGGGCTGTGACACACCTTCGGTCAAGTAACGCGGGTTTGGGTGGGCCCCACACGTTGCCGTAGGTAGTGGCTGTGAGGCCTGACCCAAAAATCAATGAAAATATTTTTAAAAATTACTATAAATTATTTCAAACAACTTTCGTGAAGGACCAATAGGCATATAGTGTTTAGATTTTAAATTAAAAATCCCGAAAGTAAATTAACATGTTATGGAATTCCTCGAACTACGTGCTATGCGTCTAATTTAATTGTTTAGATGTTATTTATGTTATAAGCAAGTTATATATGTTATAATTAGCTTGAATTGGGTTCGATCATATTAATTTAATATTCAGATTAATTAATTGAATATTAGGACTGTCTAGACCATATAACTGGATATTGATTTTTTGGACTGTTAAGGACTGTTTGGACATTGAATAAGTATAAGTTGATAGATATTAAATGATGTGACAAGTTCAATAAATAAAATGAATATAGATGATGTTGGTTAAGTGCTGTAATTTTTGTGTTTGATAAATCCGGGTAAACTGGTAGGCCCGGTAATTGGCTGTGAGTATAGAAGTGCTATTTTTATGCAGGATGGGCTCGACTTTGGTGGAGAGATGTCCATTTTATAGGGGATGTCCTATCAAATTTTTAGTAGAATTTTCTCATAAAACGTGATATCGGATATAACAGATTAAATAATATAACGCGTTATAGTTATAGGTTGATAATATAAGTTAATTAAATAAAAATCTTGAATCAAATAGGAATTAGGTTATGTCTTTAATCTAAATTATATTCTTTATATATTTTGTAGAGAGTAGCCAAGCTAGAGACAAAGGCGGAAACTCCGGAGCGCATGGAGGCGCTCGTTCTTGCTGTGAGTTAATTGCATATTTATGATTTGCTTTAGATTAATATCATTTTATGTTGCCATAATTATTATCACAATCATTTAGCATTGTATGCATATATTATATATGTAATTATACACACACACACACACTTGATATTATGAATATTGTGAATGTGTAATATACAGTGATTGTAATGTGTGATGGACAGAGGATGGTTGTGGGATGAGCTACCTAGTGGGTGTCACCAGGCTGTGTGCACATAGGAGTCAAGTATGTATATTTGGGATTGATATTAAAGACGGGCTTGCTTGGTTATGGATCTCGGGCGCCGATCCTTTGTTGTTTGTTATAATTGTGGCTTACTCGCTTGTGGATCTCGAGCGACAGTTATAGTAGATGTTTGGGGCTTGCTCGGTTGTGGATCTCGGTTGACA
>CANYLF016179433.1:7500-28658 GCA_948193215.1 Bocquillonia castaneifolia
GGACAATCGTTTAAAACTACTTTTCGAGTAAGTTCAATATAAAAACAATTAAAGTAAAAATGAATAATCTTGATTTGATTTTGAAATAATTTTGAAAACTAAATTAACAAGAAAATAAATGCAAATAATTAAATTAACAATTAAAAAAAATATAAAACACAATAAAACAAGCACTAGAGTTCAGGATACCATCTAGAGGGGTAACTCGATTAACAATCAAAAATTCATTTAACCAAAATTTTTGAAATTATTTTAATCCTCTTTCGACGGTAGAAAAATGTATTCAGTTGAACCAACTATGGTTAAAACAATTGAACCCATTAAGCAAATTTTTAAATCAAGTTTAGGTTAATTACTATGTCCGTATTAACATCTAAACAAGCTCAATTTCCAAATCTGGTTTATAATGACCTTTTGAATTCTATTATAAATCCTAAGGAAATACATCTAGGTGATTAATCTAGAAATATGTCATTAAACTCTTGAAAATTGAATTAAATGAAGAAAAGTTAAAATAGTTAATTAAAACAATGATAATCTAATTACCCCCTACTAGATTACATCCATCCCTCTAGTAGGAGGTTTAGTTCCTAAACATAGCAAAAACTAACAAACAAACAATAGTAAAAAGCAACAATAATGATCAAGGCATAATAAAATCAAGGGAAGAAAAATTTAGTCTTGGGAAGAAAAAAAGCAATCTTCAATCTTCACAAATCTTTGTAAATCAAACCCTAGATCTTGAACAATGTTGTTTCCTACATGTTTTCTATGTTTTTCTAGCAACCAAAAGTCCCCTAATACTGTGTTTTGTTGTGTATTTATAGTGGTAGGGTTTCCAACCCTAATAGGGTTTTAACCCACTTAAAGAAGTATCCTAATTTGTTCAGGAAAACTAGGCTGCACACATGCACTGACTTGCAACATACTTTTGGGATCCTTAAAGACTTCAAATAAAAATATTTAAAACATAAAAGTTGTAGAACAAGATGTCTTCTTTCCATAGCCTTTTGAATCACCTCAATCGGAGTTCGGTAGCAAAAGTGATGGCCAAAACAAGGGACAACGCCAGAAATCTCAAGTCAGGTGCATGGTCAAATTGGACCATGAATTGGTCCGGGTCAGCTCCGGGTAGGGGTAGATTGAGAGGATCTTGGGGCTGCTGGATGGTCTGGCTCCAGGTTAGGTCCAGTTGTGGTCTAAGTACAACTTTGACTGCTCGGTTCTTGGTCAATTTAACTCCAAATTTGTCCCAATTTGATTCTATGTGATCCTAACACTGCAAATTTATAAAATGTGATAAAATAAGTGCTAAAACTACTCAAATGAGGAAGAGATTGAATTAAAACCCAATAACTTATATAGAATATTAACAGGTTATCAGAACACTCTTTTATTTCTGTTCTTCCATATCTCCCAAAGAGTAACAAACTAGAGAAGAGCCCATAAGTCTGGATATTTGTGTTTCCCAATCAAAGAAATCCAACTTTCCAAGAACGCATAAATTGAATTTGGCATAGAGAAATAATATCCACTTTTTTTAAACATCCAACACTAAATAAGCCAAGCATTAGGACAAAACAAAATGATGTGTTCCATAGATTCATCTGCATAGCATGAAACACAATAAATTCCTATAGGGGAATGAATACCTCTTTGCTAGAGGAACAATTTATTTGGGAACCGACCATTCAATGCCAGCCATGAGAAGAATTTTAGACGAGGATTTGTAAGAGAGCTCCAAAGGATTTTGAACCGATGCTAGCTAGAAGAAATTTGAGACTTGTGAATGAATTCTTTTTAAGAATGGGTAGTGTATGGGTTACTCTTCCCATTCCATAAGATATCATTAGCTGCATTTATTAATGAGAATGAGGAAATCAAGTTTTCATGAGCAACAAATTCCTCTTGCTTGGAAATTCTCAGCCTTCTTCGCCTTTGAAATTGCCAACCAGCTACTACAATAAACTGAACTGTGCTATTCGTATCTCTATGAAGGTTGAACAGGTGAGGGAAGACCAATTTAAGAGGTCCACAAGGAAGCCACACGTCAAACCAGAAGGTGGTTTACTACCCACAGTTCACTTTTGAGAGGTATGACTACAAAAAAACGGAAAACACATTGTTGTCCATAATACAAAATTTAAGTATACCTTTCCAAATAGGTGATGGACTATTTCGAGGATTAGTTAAATCATTCCAAGTTTGTAAACATGAACCCGCTGCCATCACCCTCCTGCACAGCGTTGATGCCGAATCAGATTTCAACTTCCATAGCCACTTCAACAATAAGCTCTGGTTGGAAATCTTGAGAGTGCACAGTCCTAGCCTACCATCATCTTTCGGTATACATATGGAAGACCATGCAACTTTGTAAATTCCTTTAGTGTTGCTATCCCCTCTCCATAAGAAATGAGTTTCCATGCTCTCTATTTTATTTTGGACAATAACAGGGATTGCCAATAGAGACATATAGTATATTGGAATGCTATAGACAACTGATTGAACAAGAACAAGTCTGCCAGCAGCATTTAAAAGGATCCCTTTCCATACATCCAACCTTGAATTAATTTGGCAAAGCACCGGATCCTAAATCTTAGACTGAATTTGATTTTTTGCCAACGGTAACCAAGTTACTTAAACGACATCATTGAATATTTGCACCCAATGGTGGAGGAAATAAGTTGTAATTCAACATCTAAAATATTTATCCCCATCACACTACTTTTCCTATAGTTTATCTTCAAACCCAACACTACCTCAAAACATCTTAGGATTTTGATCAAACTTTGAACCATTTCCATGTCATATGGAACAAAAATGATCGTGTCATCCATAAACTAGAGTAAGGAAATAGTGTTATTAGAATTGCCCAAGGATATACCTTTGTATATATTCAATTCTTCCGCCTTTGACAATAAACTTTTTAGCCCTTTTACAGCAATTACAGATAGGAAAGGGGAAAAGGATCCCCTTGCCTCACTTCATACTTCATCAAAAATGGAGTAATTGGAGACCCATTCACCATTGCCGACACTCTTGAGGTAGATAGAGAATTCATTACCCAATGAATCCACTTAGTTAGGAAAGTCATTCGCTCCATAACCGCAGTCAAGAAGCCCCAAGAGATGCTTTCATAAAGTCTAGCTTAACATGTAAAAATTTTTCCTTCCTTCTAAAAGCTAGATGAACTAATTCAGATGCAAGAAAAGCACATTCATGAATAGTTTGACCTTTAACAAATGCATGTTGAGATTATGAGATCATATAAGGTAGAGCATGGGCAAGTCGTTTGGAAAGGACTTTTGAAATAATCTTACAAACCCCATTCAGGAGATTAATTGGCCTAAAATCACCAAGAGATGAAGCATTTGGGATTTTAGGAATTAGCATCATGAAAGAATGATTTAAATGTTCTGGAAAGGTATCTGAGCTGTGAAGATTATCAAATAAATTAATGAAATCATCCTTTAAAATATCCCATGCTTGTCTGTAAAAATAGAAGTTGAATTCGTCTGGCCTTGGAGCCTTAAGCTCATTACAGGAAAGAACATGTTGAATTTTCTCAACTATGAATTGAGAAATCAAATTTCCAGCCATAAAAGAATCCAGCCTATTAAAATGAAGATCATCTAATGAAAACGATACCAATAGTTTTTCTATAAAAAGATTCCTGTAGAAGGAAAAAATCGAGTCTCTAAGCTCATTAGGCCCTAACACCAATACACCATCCTCTGCTAGAATACTAATAAAATTTTCTCGATAGTGGATATTAGCCATAGTGTGGAAAAATTTTGTATTCTTTTCTCCAAGTTGACACTAATTAACTCTGGACTTCTGCTGCCATAGGATTCAAGGTTCCTTTCACAGAGATTCAAAAAATTCCAAAGGTCAGCAAGAGAAGAAATTTCTTGCGTGGTGAGAGACCTTGATTCTGCAATGATATCATACCCATCTATTTGACTCTGTAAATCACCCATTTTAATTAACAAGTTTCCAAATACGCTTTCATTCCATGAAGATAATTTCTTCCTCTTAACTCTTTTAAAAGGACACACAGAGAAACATTCAAGTGGCTGTGCTTAATATCCTGCCAATAAGAATTAACCACATCATAGAAACCATCATAAGACCACCAAGCATTGATTGACCTAAAAGGCTTAGGTCCCTAGTTAATATCATTATCTGATTTGAATAACAATGGCACATGATCTGAGAAAGATTTTTGAAGAGCTAAAAAAGACATGTTAGGCCATAAAGAATTCCCTTCTGCAGAAATAAAGACCCTGCCAATTCGAGATCTTGAAATGGCATTGCTCCATGTAAATGATCATCCTCTCAAAGGGAGGTCAATTAATCCTACATGATCTTTAAAATTGTGTGATTGTTGCATAGAGCTTGTAAAAATGCTACACTTATGCCTTTCTGAAATATGCAAAATCTTATTGAAATCTCTTAAGACAATGAAAACTCCTACAAAATCACAAAACCTAGAAGCTCCTGCTATAAATCTCTATTCGAGGGATCATTGCTAGCATAAATTAAAATGAATCAAAAATTAGTATTCTGAAATTAAAAATCCATAGATAACCACCGATCACTTAAAGAGTTAGCAAAAGGAGTAATGACTAATGAATTCCATAAAATTGCTAGCGCCCCCCCCCCCCCCTGAAGCACCAATAACCGGCATAGAAAGAACATCAAAATTAATATTTGGCCAAAATTTTCTTGCTAGAAATGAATTAAAGTTGCTTTGTTTTGTTTCCACCAGTCCCAAGATTTTAAGATCAAACTTGGCTACCAAAGACTTAACATGAACCTATTTACTTCTACGGGTCAAACCTCTTTGGCAATTTCAGCTAATAAAAGAAAAATTAATAATAGGAAAAAATCAATTCCTCGATACAAGACATAGCCCTTCAAGTAGCTACTGCCTCCCTTGTCTTTAGAGATATTATTCTATAAAATCTTCACTCCTACAGTTTCAACTACTTGAGTGAATAAGGTCAAAGCCATTCCTGTTGCCCATGTTTTACATTTTCAACTACCACTTCTTTTTCTACCTCTTGAGGGTCTTGCAGCTCTGTAATCCCAGCACGTCTTGAGCCTGAATGTTGCGACCTAGACCCATGCTCATGTGCAACCCTATTACTTTTACTACAATTATTGCGTTAAGTGATAAAAGCAATATGTTCCCTATAAAAATCATGTATGGAATTATCCTAGCTTGTGTTTCGTTGTGGAGCACTTTCCTGCCTTATATCTTCATTATGCTCTATCTGATTCAGTACATGGTTCCCATTAATGACTGAAAGAACCTCATTGCAGTCCTGACGTGTAGGTAGCAGATCCCCAATGAAAGGGATATCTTCATTCTCATCAAATGTAATAGGGTAATTCATTTCTCTAATATGAATAAAGTAAGAATTGGAGTTAGCGTTAACCTTGATGGATCTGTTGATAAAATCTTGAGAAGTGGAGATTAAAACTTTACCCGAGTCCAGCCTTTCCCTTAAAGAGACAAACGAATGAGCCTTTAAAACATCTCCAAAATTCCCCCAATAAATCTAAAAAATTGATTAGACCAATCATGAAGTAGGACACCTGTTATTGAAATCCAAACCAACCTCTCCCTATTATTATGAATGTATGAAATATCTGAGAAGAAGTCAAAAAAATTTGAAAGTTGCATCTTCTCTTCACTATTACTGAACTCATGCATCTCATTGAAATCATTGAACGTTAAGAGGAGCTATTTTCCTCCCCAAAAAGATACCTTATTGTAATGAACCAAAAGGTTGTCCAGTATGATTCTTGCTTAAAAAAGATCTTTCAAATTTTTAGCCAATAAAACCAATTATAGGTTAATCCATGAAGGAATTTCCTTAGGGTGAAGGAAAACTCCTCTATAATAGCCTGCTTATTCTTCACAACTTGAACATAAGACCTCTGACCTCTATTAGCTGCATGGGGTTGGATTGGATTCTCTTACTGTGCATTGTTCAAAACACGTGAATTTGATTGCACAGGTTGCACTGTGTTTGTTGAGTTGGTAGGAAACCGAGCTTCAAAAGCTCTAAGCTGATTTGCTCCAATTATGATTGAATTAATAGATATAATAATAGTTCTGACATTGAAGGTGCCCCTAGGCTGAAAGAATCCAAAAATTTGCCTCATGATATTCTTCTTCTTGGCCAAGGTAATAGAAGCCACGAGGCCATAAAGTTCAAAGATACTTCAAAGAGAATTAACATTGGCAAAAGCAGGGCAGTTTTCAAAATAGAAAACTCCACATTGCTGAGGATAGGATACATAAGCCGATGAAGAATTGGAGGTTGAAGGGTTATAGTGTTTGGGGTTATGTTGTTTAGGGTTTTGGTAAGGTTAGGGTGGTAGGGGGTGATATTTTTTTATTTAGTATAATAAATTTTAAAAAATTATATGTTAATTAAAATTTTCAAGTATTTTAATTTTATATTTTGTATTTAGTAGAATAAATTTAATTTAAAAATAAAATAAAATATCACATTATTCGATTAATTTATAATAAATAAAAAATTATTTATTACAACATATTTGATATGATAAATTTCATTTTTAATTTAGCATTATTTTATGTGATATTTTATATTTTATAATTGAGAAATTCTTTTTTAACTTACTAAAATTTTTTACAATTTGATTGAAAGTTTTTAGTAAAATCGATGAATTTATTAAAAAAAACAAGTGTAAAAATATAGTTTTATAATAATAAAAGATGCTTAAAGTATTTAAAAAGATATGATCGATATGATACATATGAAAAAAATATTTTTAAAATAAAAAACTTGACAAAATCTCATGGAAACTTGGAAGCACATCTATATACAACTCCATTAGTTTCGTAACTGCCTTTTCATCTCATGCTTCTCCCTCGGCAGACTACTCTTCTTGTTGGAAATCTTGTGCTTTGCCTAAGGTGAAATTCCATGCTTGGCTAGCTTTGCATAACAAGCTCCCAAGCAAAATCTTCCTCATGAACCAATCCATGCTAGGCCTAGTGGCGGACCTAGAAAATTGAGTTAGGGGAGCAGGAATTTAATTTTAAGAAATTAAAAGAACACGAATTCAATCATACTACCATTCACAAAAAAAGACATTATTTTTATAATCATAGACTAGTATTAAAGTTCATAAATAAAGCATACAAGTGATAACTAGATTCAAAATATAGTACTAGTTCTATTCAAAAGATATACAAAAATATCCATTCCCATTATATACCAAAATCTATATATTAAAAATAACTATATACTTTTTCAGTTGTAAGCGTCTTTCCTTCGTGGCATAAAAATCATCAATTATAGAATCCATGTCAAAGGTCTTAACAATATCTTTCTCGATGTAAGTGATTAAGGAGCTTGCAAGAAAGCCATCTGCCATCATCAATTATAGAATCCATATCAAAGGTCAATAAAGATGAAATTTCATTTGACATCTCAAGGTCTTTGGCAAGTGGTGATGTCTGATGCATATCCTCCTCCCTTGAGAGCTAATCCAACAATAGCTCAAATGAAAGCCTATGAAGATGAAAAGATGAAGAAAGACAAGGCAATAACATGCCTCCATGTTGGATTAGCTGACAATATTTTTACAAAAATTATGAACCTTGAAACCCCTAAACAAGTTTAGGACAAACTCAAAGAAGAGTTTGAAAGGGGTGACAGGGTAAAGACATGTAGATTATTGACATTAAAGAGAGAGTTTTAACTCATGAAGATAAAGGATGAGGAAAATGTGAAAGATTTTTCTAGCAAGCTAATGGAAATTGTAAACCAAATAAGGTTGCTTAGTAAGACTATTTCAAACAAGAAGGTGGTTGAGAAAATAATGCTGAGTGTTCCACAAAAGTTTGAGGCAAAGATTTCTAAAATAGAAGAAAGTTGCAATTTGGAAACTTTGTCCATAACTGAAGTCATCAGCAAGCTTCATGCTCAGGAACAAAGAACCAGTATGAGATGTGAAGAAGCAGCAGAAGGAGCTTTCCAAGCAAAACATAATGATAAAAAGCCTAGAAGAAGATGGAAGAAGAAGGGTCATTTTAATGGAAAGAACCAAGCTTTTGAGGGCATAAAAGTTCAGCCATAAAAAGCAAATTTCCTGTCTATAAGATTTGTAAGAATGATAACCATGTAGAGAAGGATTGCTGGTTCAAAGATAGGCCAAACTTTAAATGTAATTTCTACAACAAGTTTGGTCATATTGAAAAATTCTATAGATCAAAGCCAAAGCAACCACAAACTGAAACTCAATAGTTAGTAAATGTGATAGAAGAAGAGCAAAAGTAGTAAATTGAGCACTTATTTGTTGCAACTCAAGCTATGGCAGCCTGTGGAGATTCAATTTGGCTTATAGATAGTGGTTGTACAAGCCATATGAGTAAAGATCTTTCACTTTTCAACAATCTTGATAAATTAGTTCAACCAAAGATCAAGCTTGGAAATGGTGAGGTGGTTCAATCTAGAGGGAAAGACTCAATTGCAGTTAACACCGTGAACGGTACAAAATTTATTGTTGATGTTTTATATATTCCTGATTTAGACCAGAACTTGTTAAGTGTTGCTCAAATGATTAAAAGAGGTTATTATGTTAGTTTTAGGAGTAATACTTGCATAATTACTGATATGCATGGCTGTGAAGTTGTAAGAGTGAAGATGATTGGTAATAGCTTTTATCTGAAACTTGGTAATGCAAAGAGTCATGTGTATGTTGCTCATCACGATGAAAGTGTCCTATGGCACAAGAGACTTGGCCATTTTAATTTCAAAACACTAAGTCAGCTGCTAGCCACAAGTATGATGTTGAACTTGCCTAAAATTGATGTTGTGGCAGAGAATTATGAAGGTTGCCAGTTTGGAAAGTTGCACAGACAGCCTTTTCCCTTATATGTGTTAAGGAGAGCAACTTAAAGGCTAGAGATGGTCCATTCAGATGTTTGTGGACCAATGAGGACATCCTCATTAAATTAGAACACCTATTTTATTTTATTTATAGATGATCACACAAGATTCACTTAGGTTTATTTCATTAGAAGTAAGGTTTAAGTGTTTAATATTTTCAAAAAATTTTAAAATCTTATTGAAGTTCAAAGTGGGTGTAATCTAAAGGTGTTTAGAACAGATAATGGAAAAGAATATGATTCAATTGAGTTCAAGGAATTTTGTGATGCTTCTGGAATTTTGCATCAGTTCATAGTTCCGTATTCTCCTCGGCAAAATGGAGTGGCCGAGAGGAAGAATAGGACAATTATGGAGATGGCCAAATGTTTATTAGCTGAGAAAAAATTGCCAAAAGTTTTCTGGGCAGAAGCTGTGAATACAGTTGTGTATTTATTGAATAGACATTCTACAAGAGCTGTTGAGGGTAAAACTCCATACAAAGCCTGGTCTGGTCATAAACCATGTGATTTGGATCAGGAAGTTATTATGCGATCTTGGCTTTGAGCAAACCCAACGACTATTTTGTGTGATAACAAGTCTGCCATTTCTATAGCAGAGAATCCTGTTCAATTTGGCAGAACCAAGCATATTAGAGTGAAGTTTCATTTAATCAGAGAAGCTAAAAGAACTCTACAAATTAAGCTGGTTCATTGTCTATCTGAATTATAGCTTGTTGATGTTTTAACTAAAACTATTCCAAGAGCTAAGTTGATGTTTCTTAAGAAGGGGCTAGGAATGTCCATGTTTAATCTCAAGGAGGAGAATGTTGAGGCCTGAGATTTCACATGGACAATAATTTCAATTTATGCAAGAGATTTGAAGTTAGCACCAACACTGTTTTGTATTTCTGCTCATTGGCTCCAAATTTGAATTTCTTTATTTTGAATATTTTGGTGTTTTAGCTGTCAATCTAAGTTTAGTATTTAGTCACTTTATTTTGAATATGTGATCATTGGTATTAGTGAGATGTATGTATTTTAATATTAATCTAAGTCATAAGACAACTTAAGTTCAAATATGTAAAGATAACAACTTTTGTATAAAAACTAAAAATATCAAAGAAATGAATTAATCCTTTTGAATTTCAAATTTAACTCTCAGCCTCTCACACAAAAAATTTTCAGTTTCATATTTGCAAGCTTCAAACAACAACTTCATTTCTATCCCATTTCTTACTTTATTCAAGACTTCCTGTATTGCTTGGATGATGTGCTCATTCGTATTCAAGGACAACCAAAGTCATGTAACAAAAAAAGACTTCTGCAAGGAATGGATCAGACAAAAAATCAAAAATTATAGAGAGGGAAAACCCCCCCTATTTCCAAAAAAAAATAAATGCTGAGTTTTGTGAAATGGATTTTTCATAAAAGAAATCATAATCTAACGTTTAGGCCCAAAGCAATTTTCAGTTGGTTATAATTTTGGGAAATTTTCAAAAATACATAAACATGCTATTTTAATTAGTAAAAATATCCCCCTCATTAAATATTGACACCTCTGCCTAAAAATGTATTTTAATTGGTAAAATACCTCATAAGACACGTTTATGAAACATTTAAAAAAATGAACCTTTTTACTAATTTTTTTGACAGTTTCATATTTCATTCATATGCGTTTCCAAATGTTTCATATTACTTTCATTCATTTTTTGCTATCTGATGTATTCATTTTTTGATCTTTCATAGATGTTTTTTTTTTTTTGTCAAGAAAAACCAAAAAAAGATACCATTACTTAAAAAAAATGGAGTCAAAACACCCAAGGAGATAGCCAAGGGATTCTACATCAATTTCTTATCCCTCTCAAAAATTGAATTATTGTACTATTGTTGCTATATTTACAAAGAATACGTTGTATAATTCTATGAACAATTCTACTTGAGCTAGGAGCTTTAGATTGAAAAACTTTTAGGTTCCTAGATCTCCAAATATTATATACAGCAGCTGCTAAACACATTCTTCTCACTTCAGCTAATTTGCTCTTCCCATTTGCCTTTATTGTAAACCAATGCAACAGTCTAAAAAAATAATTCACCCTGCTATTAATTATTCCATCATCCTAAAACCTTCTCCAAACCTCTTTACTGATAGGACAATCAAATAAATAGTGGCTTATAGTTTCCTTTGTAACACCATACATAGGGCAATTATCATCTAACACAGAGTGCTATTTGAACAAGTGGTCTTTGGTTCTCAGCCTACCTTTAATGGCTATCCATAAGAGAAAAGCAAATTGAGGCACAACATTCTTGTTCCACACAATTTTACACCAAGGAACCTTTCTAGAATGAGGGCTAAGAATTTTACAACCCTGTGAAATGGAAAAAACACATGAATAAGCCCAGGAAATAGAGTCTTCCTCTTCACTAAGCTTCTGAGATTTCACCAGCCGCCACAATGCTCTAATTCTGTCATCTAAACTATCAGAAGCCTCAACTTGTTAAGTCTCCATCTGTTAGCTACTCTAGCTTTTCTAGAAATTCCCATGCTTTCAACATCAACATTTGGGAATCTATCAATTAAAGAGCAATTCTCAATCCATGGATCATACCAAAATGACAAGGTTCTGCCATTTCCTGTTCTATATGAAAATAGGTTTTTAATAGTATTTTGAATCTTCAATTTGCCTCTCCATGTCCAGTTGGAAGTGCTAGAAGGCTGAATCTACCAAAAACTGGCATTTTTTTAACTTGTTTATCCTAATCGATTGGCACCATAGAGATTCTGAATGACTAAGTAAATCCCAAGCCATCTTGCTAACTGCTGCAATATTTCTTATAGAAATAGCCTTAATACCCAATCCCCCCTCTTCCTTGGGTTTGCAAACCTCATGCCATGCTACAAGGCTTTTAGTATGTTCCACAACACTACTAGACTATAGAAAATTATGACACACCTGCTCAATGATCTTGGTCACACCTTTTGGAATTAACACCACCATAGCCCAATATGTGTGAAAGCTTAGAAGGACTGATTGGATCATCTGAAGCCTACCGACAAAGGATAATAATTTTGAACTCCATTGCTGAATTCTGTTTGCAATTTTATCAATAATAGGATTGTAGTCTTCATTTGTCAGTATCTTTGTAATTAAAGACATACCAAGATAACGGACTGGCAGCGATCCTACTTGGAAACTAGTGATCTCCATTATTTCCTTCTTAATATTTTCAGCAACACCTGATAAAAACACTTGACTTTTAACCTGATTAACTGCTAGGCCAGAAACAGAATTAAAGTGTTGTAAGGCTGAATTAATTTGCTTGATAGTTTGTACCTCTCCACTACAGAATAACAGCAAATCATCAACAAAGATGAGGTGAGATAACTTCAGTTATCTATAACTAGGGTGATAAACAAACTTAAAATTGAGGAATTTCTTCAATGATCTTGTGAAGTATTCCATGCAAAGTACGAACAAGAGGGGAGATAGTGGATCTCCTTGTCTCAAGCCTTTCCTTGCATTAAAGATAGCACGAGGAGAACCTTTCCACAGAACTATATAGGAGGTAGTATTGACACACTCCATGATTAATCTAATCATATTCTCAGGAAAATTAAAACCAATCAGAGCCTCCTTAAGAAACTCCCATGACAAAGAATCATAGCCTTTTTGTAAATCTATCTTGAACATACATTTCCCTGGGGTTTTATGAAGATGGTAGTTATGAACCAATTCATAAGCTAGAGCAATATTATCAGAAATTCTTCTTCTAGGGATAAAAGCTGATTGATTCCTTGCAATTAGTTTCTGGAGATTTCCCCTTAACCTTCCTGTAATCACCTTTGTTATTAATTTGTATAAGACCTGACAGTATGCTATAGGTCTGAAATCTGTAACTCTTTCTGCCAAAGGGTGCTTAGGAATGACTAAAAGTGATGTGACATTCAGCTTCTTCAAGAATTTCCCATTATTGAAACTTTCCTGGACAAATCTAAGAAGCTCTGCTTTAACAATATCCCAACTATCT
This sequence comes from Bocquillonia castaneifolia, assembly GCA_948193215.1. Classification (NCBI taxonomy): domain Eukaryota; kingdom Viridiplantae; phylum Streptophyta; class Magnoliopsida; order Malpighiales; family Euphorbiaceae; genus Bocquillonia; species Bocquillonia castaneifolia. The sequence continues at coordinate 20,447 of CANYLF016179433.1, forward strand.
CTGTAAAACAGGTTGTTGAAGACATCTATCCCTGGAGCTTTGTCTGCTCCTATAGAGAAAAGACTCTGTTTAAGCTCAATTTCAGTAATAGGTAGAAGAAGACAATTCTAATCTTCATGACTAAGTACTAGCCCTTCCTGAAATACCAGCTGATCAACATGACTTCTATTGCTCTCCTTTGTTCCCATGATTTGTTTGAAATATGTAAATGATCTCTGTATTTCCTCATTAGTTGTAGCACTGGAACCATCACTAGCTAGGACATAAGGAATAACATTCTGAGCTCTCCTTTTCTTAATTGCTTGAAAGAATAACTTAGAATTGGTATCTCCTAGCTGCAGCCAAGAAACACGAGCCTTCTGTTTCAAGAAGCTCTCTTCTAGATTGAGTAGTCTTCTATATTCTATCATCATTGCTCGTTCCTCTAGAATAAGAAAATCATAACATAGATCTCTTTGTAAATCTGATTGCATTTGCTATAGGATGACCCTTTGTCTCTGCACTCTAGCTAAAATATCAGAAAAGGCCATTCTGTTCAGTCTGCTTAATCTCTTTTTAATTCTACTCAGTTTTTGATAAATACAAAAAACTAGCAAATCCTTGGTCTGCTTTCTTCCATTCTTCAGTAACTATAGCTTTGTATTCTAGATGTGAAATCCATAAATTGAAAATTTTGAACAATTGTTTCCCTGTTATCTAAATCTGCAGCAACTTTACAAGTAAAGGTGAGTGATCTGAAACCATTGGCGGTAAGACAATAGCATAAGCACCTCCAAACTCTCCAACAAACTGGCCATTCACAAGTACTCAGTTTACTTTTCTCCAAATTCTATTCTCCCCTAACTGATTGTTCGACCAAGTAAAAGGTAAACCATTATTTCTTAATTCAATTAATTCTACCATATCAATGAAGTTAGACAATTCAGTCCTATAAGCTTCATCTAGCATAACAGCCCCCACTCTGTCAAAGTCACCTAAAACAGCATTAAAATCACCTTGAATCAGTCAAGGGATATCACAGGTGTTGATAAATTCAATTAGCTTCCTCCACAACACTTCCCTATCAGTTATCAAATTCATACCATACACCAAAGTCCACAAAATGGTTTTATTCATGTATATCAACTCACTAGTAATGAATTGATCATTATTTTCAACAATTCTAGCAGTAACAGATCTAGTATTATAAAACATCCAAATTCTACCTATATTACCACTATCATTATTAGTGATAAGTTGCCAATTATCAAGATTCAAACTCTTCCAGACCAGATCAACATTAATATCCCTCACCCTGGTTTCTAGTACACCACAAACATCTATTTTATGACTTTTGAGCAGAGAACGTACCTCTGCATGTTTCTCTGTTTCTACTATTACTACAGCTACTATTTCATAAATGTTTACTACAGTTTATGTTTTCTCATATGCGTTTTTTTATTGTTTCATATGTGTTTCATATTTGTTTCAATGTGTTTTTTAGTAATTTGTTTCAATGTGTTTTTCTATACAAAAAACACATATGACACAATTATAACACATAAAAAAATAACATCAGGCAACTAAAAGATAAAAACACATATGACACAATTATGACACATAAAAAATAATATCAGACAATTTAAAGACAAAAACACATATGATATAATTATAAGATAAAAAAACACATATGACACACTTATGAGATAAAAAACACATGACACAATTATGATACATAAAAGATAATATCAAGCAATTTAAAGACAAAAACACATATGACACAATTATGACACATAAAAAATAATATCAGGCAACTAAAAGACAAAAATACATATGATACAATTATGAGACAAAAAAAAACATATGACACATAAAAAATAATATCAGGCAATTTAAAGGTAAAAACACATATGACACAATTATAAGATAAAAAACACATATGACACAATTATGAGATAAAAAAACACATATGTCACAATTATGATACATAAGAAACATTTATGATGCAAAAAAACATATAACACAATTATGACACATAAAAAAATAATATTAGGCAACTAAAAGATAAAAACACATATGACACAATTATGAGACAAAAAATACATATGACACAATTATGACACATAAAAAATAATATCAGGCAATTTAAAGACAAAAGCACATATGACACAATTAGAAGACAAAAAACACAAATGACACAATTATAAGATAAAAAAACACATATGACACAATTATGATACATAAGAAATATTTATGATACAAAAAACGTTTATAACACAATTATAACACATAAAAATAATATCAAGCAACTAAAAGACAAAAACACATATGACACAATTATGAGAAGACACATAAACAATAGCAAAGAGCAAAAGTTTTGTAGATCCACATTAATAGTAACACCAGATCTGAACTGAAAATATGAAGAACGACAGCAAACAGTAACAACAATTGAAACGAAGATCAAAAGAAAAGAAAGATAAAGAGAGAAAAATGCAACAGAGAAAAATAAAGAAGAAAGAAGAGAAGAGCTAAAAGAGGAGGAGAAACATAGATATATATATATATATATATATAAAGTTATAAGAAGAACAAGAAGAAGAAGAAGAAGATCTTATTAATGGAGACCAACAGAACTACGTCGACCATAGAACTATGTCGACAACAGCAGCTCTGATGATACCTCCATCGAAACACAAAACTAACAAAAACAGAGAAGAATAGAGAAAAATAAAAAAAGCAAAGAGCAAATAAAAACAAAATAGGAAGAGAAGTTATAATCAAAGACTAAAAAATGGTAGTGGATGAGAGAAAATAGGAATAGATTGAAAATATAAGTTTTTGACTTTAATTAGAAAGCAAAGAACGACAGAAAATGAAATTGGAGCGAAAGAGGCAAAACAAATAATATAAAAATTTTATTAGGGTAAAAATATAAGAAAATGAGTAAAAAAGTAAAGTTAAAAAAGGTGCATTTTATGCAAATATTTTATAAAAAGGGGGAAGGGGTGTAATTTCCTTAAAACCATTCAAGTTAAAACACAACACCAGAATCCATCCAAACATACACAGTGAATAAGTCTAGTTACAACTAAAGTTGGACCTCCATGGTTTTAGGCTTATACAATTTGAGATGGTAATCACATTCTACCTAGCTGAAGTCAGTCTTGTGTAGTTTTTGTCTCTTTGATCCTACCTATTGTATTAATTTGAATTTTAATAATAAAAAAAAAGGAAAGATCAATTCGGTGCCATTTGCAGCAGCTAAATTAGAAATCTTGGCCAATTTTTTTGGCTCCTCTCTACGTGTGTGTGTGTGTGTATAAATATACACATATGGGCATTGAAAAAAAATTGAATGTGAGTGCTTCACATTTTGAGTGGTGCTCTGATTGAGAGTAAATTAAATTGTGTGTGGGTGTGACTTTGTTTGGGTGTAATGCCTTTGAGTATTTGGTCTCTCTATTAGGTACAAAATTCAGTTTATTTTTGTACAATTTGAGGGATAAACACCATTTGATTATTTTTGGGTTTTGGGTTGTGAGGTTATTCTCCAAATATTTTGTACTCCTCATATTTGTTAGTGGATTTTTATTTTCCCCTTTGCCCGTGGATGTAGGCTTACGCCGAACCACATTAAATTTTGTGTCTTTGTTATTTTCTCCATTTTGATGCCTCCATTTATTTTATTATTCCCAAAATAAAATATTTGTCCTGCTTCCGCTACGCCGCTTGTGCCCAGGTCAATTTATTAATTTTTTCAACAAGTGGTGTCAGAGCCTTAGATATATTTTTTTAGGATTTGTTATGGAGACATTAAAATTTGACATCGAGAAATTCAACAGCAGCATGAGTTTTGCCTTATGGCAAGTCAAGATGCGTGCGTTGTTGACACAAAATGGGTTGCAGAAAGCACTTCTAGAGAAGGAGAAAAAACTAGCCACTTTGATAGAAGCTCAAATTGAAGAAATTGATGAAAAAGCCCTTATTGCCATTCAGTTATGCTTGTCAAATGAGATCCTACGAGAAGTCATTCATGAAAAGACTGCCGTAGATTTGTGGAAAAAGCTTGAATCGCTTTTTATGAAGAAAACCTCACCAGCAAGCTTGTTGTAAAGCATCGGATGCACATGCTCAATATGGTAGAAGGTACACTATTAAAATCACACCTTGATCAGTTTACATCCATTTTGATGGAGTTGAAAAATATGGATGTTAAGTATGATGGAGAAGATTTAGCTCTCATGTTACTCCGTTCTTTACCTCCCTCTTATAATCATTTTAGAGATTCTTTAATTCTCAATAAAGAAACTCTTTCTGTGGAGGTAAAAGAAGCTCTTTTTGCAAAGGAGCTTATGGATAAGGAGTTTGTTCATAGCATCTACCAGAACCCAGCAGATCGTGTACTGTCTTGTAGAGGTGCTAGTGGGAGAGATTCTGGTAGCAATTTCAGACATAAAAATTTGACCTGTAATTATTGTAAGAAAAAAGGGCACATTAAGGCTGATTGTTTTAAGTTGAAAAATAAACAACAGCAGAAGGAGGAATCCGATGAAGCCAATTTTGTCGAAGATGAGTCTGGAGGTGAATTTTTGTGACTGAAGAAAAAAAATTACTAGCATCTGTTCAATCAATCAAATAAAAAAATAATAAAAATAATAAATTATGTCTATGAATTTCATCTCTTTGTCCACTTTGGATATTGATGGATTTAATTTTATTGGTGGTGATGGAATTTTTTTGGTGTCATATTTGTAATGTCAGCTCGTCAAGTTGGCCGTTTATACGAGCTTTAGAAATTTTGTCATTACAGGTGCAACTGTTACATCGTCTTCTTTTATGGTAAATTCAGAAGCATTTTCTTACTAATGGTGTTTAGAGTATCAACTGTTAAGGTAGTATTTTTGACAGTAAATACTACATATAGTTGGTTTGATATTTTTTTTTGTCTACACAATTTTTGAAATTTTGTGTTAGCTCTCTTAGATTTGGAAAAGGATTTGTCATTAAGGAGGAGTTTTGTGAATTTATCAAAATTCAAATTAAGGAGGAAAATTGTTGTATTATTTTGAATTTTAATAATAATAATAATAAAGGAAAGGTCAATTCGGTGCACATGGCACTGAAAATTTACAGTAGCTAAATTAGAAATCTTGGCCAAGTTTTTTGGCTTCTCTCTACGTGTGTGTGTGTGTATATAAATATACACACATGGGCATTGAAAAAAATTGAATATGAATGCTTCACATTTTGAGTGGTGCTCTGATTGAGAGTAAATTAAATTGTGTGTGGGGGTGAGTTTGTTTGGGTGTAATGCTTTTGAGTGTTTAGTCTCTCTATTAGGTACAAAATTCAGTTTAGTCCATTCAGTTTATTTTTATACAATTTGAGGGATAAACACTATTTGATTATTTTTGGGTTTCGGGTTGTGAGGTTATTCTCCGAATATTTTGTACTCTTCATATTTGTTATTGGATTTTTATTTTCTCCTTTGCCCGTGGATGTAAACTTACGCCAAACCACGTTAAATTTTATGTCTTTGTTATTCTCTCCATTTTAATACCTCCATTTATTTTATTATTCCCAAAATAAAATATTTATCCTACCGCTACACCGCTTGTGTCCGGGTCAATTTATTAATTTTCCCAACACTACCTTCATTAGCTCTAAACTTCCATAGATGTCCCTTTAATTTCCTATCTATTTTTTTTTTCGCTTAAGGTCATCAAACTTCTCGGGTTTATATTTTGTCCTGATTCATTTAAAATTATAACCGAATGAAAATTGCTTTTGGCCTAAAAGTTAGATTATGGTTTCTTTTATGAAAAAACCATTTCACAAAACTCATCATTTTTTTTTAAATTGGGGTTTTCCCATTATTCGTTCTCTTTCAGTGTCTGATCATTCCTCGCACTAGTCTTTTCCGTTAAGAGTTAATTTATACAAAAATACTCCCCTCAAAAAAATAATTTATAAAAAAATACATGAGGTTGTCCTTGATTACAAATGAGCACATCATCGATGGAAAACATGATTCCGCTCCAATAGTCTTAAGTGGAGTAAGAAATGGGATAGAAATGAAGCTTCCAGTTGTTGGGTGCACGAAAGAAAATTCAAAATTCCATTATATAGTTTTTAAATATGAAATCTGGATTCCAACAGCCAATGGAAGAGACAAGAAGTGACGAAGACTTGCTACATACAATGAACGTTTGGAGAACAATACTACACTATTATACTTTTTTTTTCCCTCCAAATTTGCATTTTATTAGTTTTCTTGAGTGACAATTAATCCCAATATAGTCCAAAAATGTCAATCTCTTTCATCATTAAAGATGGAAATACAACCATTCGAGCTATCTATTGGTGCTGATTCAAGTCTTTCTTATAAGGATCTACATATATTGGCCATCATTAAACACGGGTTTTGTGGAAAATTATCATCTTTCGGACTAAAACCTGGACAAATTTTGTATTTGCATTTCTGACACACAACCTTACTACTCTATTTGGGTTAATTTAAGTATAGGTCACTAAATTTTTAAAGTTACAGAATGATTACTTAACTTTAATTTATTTCTTTTTATCACTTAATTTTAATTTTTAGGAAATGAGAGGTTACCAACATGAATTAACACATTTTTTTGATGATGTGACAACCGGAAAATAAATATTTTTTAATTATTTTTTATTAACATATATAATAATGGTATATAATATAAAAAATATATGAGTAAGTGAATTTCAAATACATTTATTTCAAAAAATATGAAAAAATATCTATTTTCTGGTTATTAAATCATCAAAAAATGTATTAATTCCGACTGGTAACCTCCCATTTCATAAAAATCAAAATTCAGTGACCGAAAAGAAATAAATTAAAATTCAGTAATCATTTTGTAACTTTGTAAAAGTTTATTGACCTATAATTTGTGTAACCCTACTTTATTATAATTAACTAAACTTACATCATCTATCAAATTATATTTCCAGTTCCAATTTCTTAAAGAGATATATAATTATGGAGTCTTTACTGTGGGTCACTCAACTTCTCTGCCTCTTTTTGTTTAACTTGCACTTGCAAGCTTCTTGTTATTTGAATTCTTCCTTGTCATCAAAAGTACTTTGCCCATATGATCAAAGCCATGCTTTGTTCCAATTCAAAAGTTCTTTTCCATCAACACTTGAGCTTCCTATAATGTTTACGAAGATTACATTGATATGTACATGACATAGTCCGATCCTTACGATGATTATTCTTATAAATATGCTGCTTTCTTTATCAAATCTCCATCTTGGAAACTTTGTGAAATATATTAATTTTCCAAGTAAACTGGATCTCTCTGAGAATTATGATATAGGTTTAGATACAACCACTTTCGCAAAGCTTGTTAAAAATTTAACCAAATCAAGAGAATTAGACTCGAGTATTGTTAACTTGGGGTATTTAGTCCAAATGGTACCCGAATTTTGTCATATATTTCAATTTGGTATCAAAACTTTAATTTGTATCATTTTGGTACATAAACTTTTGATTTATTTCATTTTGATACCTAAACATTTATTTTTATTACACCAAAGTATCAACTCACTTTTTTTATAAAAATTAGATGAAGACAACCCACAATTGATATATTATTCAATTAAACACTCCATAAACCTTGAAAACATTAGAAAACCTTTAACAATTACTTTAAAACCTTTAAAAACTCTAGTTACAGATGTTAATAAAGGACATAAGTTTGTTTAAGTATTATCATCTTAAATTGAAGAAATCGGATATTTTTGAAGATTTTTAGAGTTTTCAGAATTGTTGGAGGAATATTGTAGCAATTATTGGCTTCCTCGTTGGTTAATTTTCATGAAAAAATGAAGTTGGTACCAAAATGAAATAAAAATAAAACTTTAAGTATCAAAGTGATACAAATTGAAGTTTAGGTACCAAAATAAAATATATGGTAAAGTTCATGTACCATTAGTGATTAATACCCAACAAAAGCTTTTAGGTGAGTTTTTTTTTTTAATTCTAAAAGCTTAATAATGCTGCACATGATCATACACTTCTTTTTTTTTTTGGTAAATCTGATCATACACTTCTTTCTTTGATAAGGAATAATTTATTCCACTTGTTTTCCCAGCTAATCAATATTACAGCGTAGTATTTTCGATTAATTATTGGTTTTTTGTACGTTAGAAATTTTGCATATAATTCAGATTACATATTATATGATCC